>JABSTQ010001321.1:0-102460 GCA_013358835.2 Ixodes persulcatus | reverse complement strand
GCTTGGAGAGGGGTCGCAGTAATCCTACCACTCTTATAGCGCTTTAATTCCTTCTGAGAGGCACGTCCTCCTCACCGTGTTGTCCTCTTTGCTCCGGGGTTGAGTTGGACAAGTTTTTAGAGTAATTAGACCCACAGGTCATGAGGCCGGCTGCCTTCAGGGACTTGTGCGGAACACGTCTTTCTCTTCGTCTTCTTAAGAAACAAGTTTGAATAGACAAGCATTTAATTATTGTAAGCCGAAACTTATTTCAAACGGCTCACTTCAGTTAATTCAAGCAAGTATAATTGCACAAATTTTCAATCGCAGGGGTCGGGGAACAGTCGTGCAGGATGGCTCAGGTGGCGTTGGGCATGGCTGTGCGGTCGCACCTTTAGGCGGCTAAAGAAGTCCAATTGCTCCTCGGCGAGAGTAAAGGCCACAGGGAAACCGCTCTCTAGCCCGCTCATGGAAGAACATGGCAGGGCAGCACTGAGCATCTCGCTTGGTTTTATTTCAAAACACTCATTGCTGGGACTCCGAAAACGAAAGAGATGCGCGAGGAAACTTCACAGTTGTCATCCTGGGCCGGCTTACTAGAACAGCGTCTCAGCTGAGACTGAGTGAAAAAAAGCAGTGCAACGGGTGAGTCCTGCTCAGGTCGAGCGCTGGCTTGGGCCAGACATGTACAAATTAATCAAAAAAGGTAGTTAAGTTACTGAGTATCGACGCCAATTGTAATTGAAGTAGAGTAGAAATTACGCATTTGTAATAGTAATTGAGTAAACTACTAACTACAGTAAAAAAGTAGCGAGTTACTTTTGAAGTTACTTTCAAAGTTACTTTTTTATATTTTTGTGGTAGCAAAATGAACAGCCGTTTTGATCCGTAAAAAACTCTGCGAGCCTATAATAAATTCAGTCATTTTAAGGCTTGCGTTTTTAATAAAATTGTTTATTCGCTCGCAGAAGTAATTGACTTTCAAAGTTATTATCGAAGAGTTTTCTCCTTTTCCTCCTAAAAATGTCCCCAGCCAAGCTAAAAAGACGTTCCACCGACGCGCTGGATGGTGCGGCAACGTTGAATATCAGAAACAGGCTGTGCAGGGTCGGGTAAGCGGGTGTCGGCATCTTGGGTGTCTATGACGAAATGTGTGAGGTTTGCTTCGGTTAGAGGGTCTTTTATAACAAACTCTCCTTTTTTCTTCGGCAAGCTGAGAGTGTTATGACTGGCCCCTTTTTATTCCCACGACGTTCGGAGAGCACGCTCAGCGAGTGCACCTGACCGTCAAGGGTTTAACTCTCGCGCCACGACGATGAGATCATCCGGACGACTGCGCGTCTCGTTGCAATACTAGTGCTACGCTACTGAAAAAAACAATTGTTGTGGTTTAACAGAAGATGAAACGAAGCAGGCACGTAGCAAGGGGGGGGGGGAGGTATGAGGCTCGCCCCGCCCCCCCCCCCCACGAAATCTTCCATTTTGCTGGGGCCTCCTTTCCCCCCTCTTCCTCATCCAACATTTTGTCATGGGCGCCCCCCCCCCCCCCCGGAACAAAGGCTACGTGCCTGAAACGAAGTATACACTGTTAGCAAGTCCCGTGTATTTGGTGAATATTAGGGGTGAAAAACACGCTATTTACACAAATTACCATAAATTTACACGTTGACTAACGGATAATTCGTTCATAAATCCTGCGAGGTTGTAAAAAACGTGTTTTGGTTCGGTCATACACGGATAACCGTGTAGCCGACCTCGAAAACACGCATCACCCCCGGCGCCGACCGCAGCATTGCCGGCTATCGAAGCACCGGAATGCTTGGGGACACACTTAGAAAGGACCGTCGAGACAAATGCCGCGGAAAGAAACATGTCTCAGAGACAGATATGCACCAAAAGCAATTGCGCCATGTCGCAGGACGTTGGCGAAACCCGCGCCTAGAGCACTATATAGCTCCTACTGAGCAGAGTAGCGCAATCCTTTGATCCGCGTGTTTTGCCGACAACATGGCCGACAGAGCAGCTCGGCGCGAGTCACGTGGCACTCAGGGTTCCAGGAGGCGGCCCGCCCTATGGGAGAATACATGGAGATCGACGCAACGCGGCTAATTAAAAAATAAACGGCGAGTTCACACTTTTCAAAACTAGTCTGTCGTGAAGTTGGTAATGCACTAAACACTGTATCAAAGTTTTAATAATATCGGATGCGTGTGCAAATTTTGAGAAGGCAATTTCCAAGGCAATGGCGTTTGAAACAGACGATTTTTGCACGCAGCGGAGATGGGCTCTTTGGGTTGGCCGGAGCGGGTCACGTGGACGCAGTGACGTTGCCGCGTCGTCTGCTGCATGAGGCCGCTCGTGCAATTTTTAAAAACAAATTACGTCCTTACTTGGCACAAAACTCATCGCAAATGATTCTAAAATGTTCCTTTATTATGTCAAAAACTATTGTCGTTCCGTACATCTCCACAACATTGAAGAAACAACGATTTTCTCACGTTCCCCATGCATTTCTGACCGGAGTTGGAACCTCCGGGCGTTCGCCGCTAGTCGCCGAGAGACGGCGTTCTGGATTGCGCTACTCTGCTCCGAAGGAGCTATATAGTGCTCTACCCGCGCCTACCGTGCTCGCTGCCATTTCCTGGTCGATGGCAATGCGGCTTTCCTCATGTCGCCCATGTTTGTATTTAGTTTAAGGCTGTGGTCCCACAGCAGCCATCTTGAACAACGCTTTAGTTCAACCAATAGATGGCGACACGCACCCGTCGGGTGGTCGAAACATTGGTTGACGGTGGGATGGTTCGAGCACCATCACGTTCCCCTCGTGGCCTTGCTCGCGCCGCTGACAGCTGTGCTCAGCTGGCTCAAGTAGCATGGCCCAGCAAACGCATGTATGCGAGAATGTCAGGCTGGGTATAAATTGTTCTCTGATATAGGGAGATACGGTTCGGCGGTTGCCACGGCCTTTCGCAATAAATCTTACCAAGAAGGAATCAACTGTTGGTTGACGTGTCAATATTCTTTCAATGAACACTTCTTCTGCAGGAATGCACGCTCAGTAGACTCGATATTCCAAGACACCAGTGAAAGCGGACGTCAAGTAAACTGCTTCACAATTTACGGTACTTACCTCACCATTATAATGACGACCGAAAAGTGACATAACGAAATATTGTGTTTCATGGGATCCGGAAGATTTTGTAAAGGTGGTTACATTATAGTTCCCAGAAGACAAACGCCGTTGCAATATTTTCGATAGTACCGGTATAATGTTGTAAGTACAGCTTAGGAGGAGTATGATGAAAATCATCGGAATAAATAGGAAGACGTTTATTTGCAATGAAGACGCTATGAGCGAACGGCGTTTAGCGACGGCAAGTTATGAGCGTATGGGAATTTATAAGTTCACGTGATTGCTAACTATGGACGTGCGGACAATGACGACCTGTTATGTCGGGAGATGGAGTAGCGGTGATGACCTGATATCGGACGACTCGTGGCAGACGAACAAGCAAGTTTCCTCTTAGCGAATGGTAAGCGTCCGGTGTCAAGCACAGCACGTCGCTACCGACGTTGTCGACGTTTCGAACACTTACCACTTTCGACAAAAGTACTGGCACCTGGGCTAACTTTGTGGAAAGAGTCGAAAGCTTCCTCGAGTCCAGCGCCATCATGAACTCTAACTGAAAACGATCCACTATTCCGTCTGTGGGTGGCGAAACGTATCCGCATCTGCGGAGTCATGGTCGATGCGTACTCTAAGTGGTTGAAATTTTACACGATGCCTGCCACGACGTACAAACTCGCCATTGACGTTCTACGCTCTCTTTTCCCTACTTTTGCCATACCGAAAATACTTTTCTCTGATAACGCGCCAAATCTTGCTTCAAATAAAATAAACAAGCCCCCCCCCCCAAAAAAAAAAAAACAAAAAAAAAAAAACGGCATCAGGCATCACATTACAGCACCATACCATCCTGCAACTAACGGGCAAGCAGAACAGATGATGTGCGAAACGAAAACAGCCCACTAGAAGCTTACGGAAGTTCAGTGAAGAATCGCCAGGTTCTTGTCCCAGCAGCACGCGACGTTCTCATCTTACACGGTAAAAACACCCGCCGAAGCAATGTTCGGCGGACGAAGAGCCACACCCCTCGATCTCATATGAAACTATGGCCATGAATAAAGATCGAGAGATTCCCAGATTGGGAGTAATGGCAGATTATTCGGTCGGACAACTCGTCTACGTGAGGAAATTCAGCGGAAGACGGGCCTTCCATGTAAAACTTGAGTAGAAAAGGCTCTATGTTGGTTGACAAAAGGTGTCATCCCTCTGAAGACGATGGATATCGATGCCCTTGAGTTTAAATATAACGAAATCACAAAACTCTCTTTGTGTATTGTGTAACTGCCCTTGTATTTGGTAGTAGAGGCTATGGTGGTGACTTGGACCTTTCACGCCAGGCTCTTTTTTCTTATTTTTCGCCTCATACTCCTTTGCGGTTTCAGTAGGCTTCAAGAATCTTTTGGAACGGAAACACTTTACGTCAATGAGGCCATCTGTTCCAAACAGTCAATCAGGGAATGCTGCTAGAAATCTGTCCTTCATATTAACGAATAAGCCGCACTTCTGCAGATTGCAGTTTTCCTGTTCCACGTACAGTTGTAAAGCAGCATCCTCATTGATTCTACCGTATTCTGTTGCGGGTGAAGAAAGGTCTTTGGGTACACGATACTTGAAACATGTCTGGGACTGTACGTTGTGGTTCGACACCCACTAATATCGTAGTCCTTATAGAGCCTTATAATTTAATCATTACCTCGTCACCTCATATTGCTCTTCATCAACAGTAAGTACAATAGGCTACCGCCATATTACAATCCAAGAATTGAAAAATTGAGTCCTTCAATCCTTCAATATGTTTATTATTTATATAATGTTATTACGTTACATTACCTCGAGACGATCGACGTCCATCGTCGATCTTCAAATACTTATATAAGTGTGTGTGTGTGTGTGTGGGGGGGGGGGGGGCGATCGGTGGCCGAGTGCATGTCTAGCGAACACCAGCTCGGAGCACGTGGAGCGAAAGCTCGCGCTGCAGAACCCACCCCGCCCCAGCCCGTTTCGATGTGGAAGAGCATCATACCGGCGTGCGGTCGTGTATCACTACTGCGTGGTGCACGTTAAAGACCCCAGGTTTGCGGTTGTACCGCTCTGGCTAAATTGCTCATCTACACCTGAGTCACTCGCCCACTAAGGCAGACTAACTTCCGGCTGTATAAACATACACACAACAATTTGCAATTAGACGCACAATCACAAAGAACACAGCGTGCCGCCTCTTTTCTTTGGACCGTCTTTTTTTTAACCAGCGCAAGCTCGCGCGGTCTCTCTTTTGAGACGGTTAGAACAAACGTTGATTAGAACAGTCGCACATAAAACCCGCGTTTCTCCTACCCGGCCGCGTCCTGCTCTCATTATGTGTAGGTGGTTAACACTAAATAAGCTATAATAATGGTGTATTATTCATATTTAGTTTCAGTTTCAGTCAGGGGAAAGGAGGTTCGCGGGAAGTAGGGGCAATAAATGAGCTGCGCTTAGAGTATCGGCACTCTCTTCCCCGACAGTGTTGTGGGCGCCGCCATTTTGGTGCTTGTGCAGAACAGGCCCAACTGCCGATCGTCATGATTCAAAATTGCGACTTCCTCAGCAATTCGGTGTTAGGAAGCTCATGTAATATTGCTTTGCTTCGTCGCAAACTGTTTAAAGTGGAGGACGGAAAAGCGTTTCTTGTGATTTCAGATACAGCTTCAAATAACTGGCAACCATGATTTTAAGCCACAATATGGCCAAGTGTCTCTACTCTGAAGCATAGCTTATTTAATGACACTATTCATGCCCTTGTTCAAGAAGCTTGTAATACCTGGAGGGGCCATGACGTAAGCCCCGTGGATTCCACAAGCCACTACCTTTTGACACCTGCCTCTTCCTCATTGTTCCCGCTAGTGCCAGTAAATTAGATACGCTTCAGAGTAACGACACTTGGCCATATTGTGGCTTAAAATCATGGTTGCCAGTTATCTGATGTTTTATCTAAAATCACAGGAAACGCCGCGTCCTCCACGAATGTTTAAACAACCCGCGACAGAGCATAGCAATATTGTATCAGCTTCCTAGCACCGCATATAATGCAGAGGAAGTCACACTTTTTGATCATGACGATCGGCAGTGGCGTTTGCTCTGCACAAGAGCCAAAATGGCGGCGCCCAAAACAATTTTGGGGAACAGAGTGCCGATACTTTAAGCGCAGCTCATTTAGTGACTCTAGGCATGAAGTGAACTCGGGTGTATTCTTTCCGTCCTCGTCTTTATCGTTTATTGATTTCAATTATATCGAATAATGAACACTTTATATCACGCTACGCTTGTGTAATTATTTGTCTTAGATTTATTAACCTGACCCAGTACTTAAACCGTTCATTTATCGATAGAAAATCTTCAAATATATTTTCTAAATGTGAAGGTAAAACGACACGGAGATTGATGATGATACAGACGCCAACGCCGCCCTCGAAAATTTTTTGAACTTAGAAATCAGCAGTTTTGTCTGCCATCCGCCAGGTAGCGCAACAAAGCACCCAAACAGTTTTTACTTGTTTTTAAAATTAGCTAAGCTCTACAACTATCAAGAAACCAAAAAAAGATGATTGGGAAAATCTAATACATCGCAATGTATATCTATTCCATAAAATAAATGTTATTAAATGCCAATAAATCTGTTTGATGTCCAAAAAAGATGTGCGTCAAAAACAGGTAAGTTTGAAGGGCTCCCGGAGCGTTATGACTTTGAAAATAAAAAAAAGCCACCGTCCACCTCTTGGACAACTATTGTAGTTCTAAATGTTATAAAAGATTTTGCCATAGTTTAATTATTTACTCAGCGGCATTTGAACTACCATGACTCGAAGCACAAAAAAGTGCTACGTTTGATATAGAATATCTAAACAAAAAAAATTTACACAACATTAAATTTTTTTCTGCATATTACCAATTATAAGCACTGCATCTGTAGCTAATTTTATTGCCCTAGCGCTTGTCATTAAAAGCATATTTTTGCTGAAAAATGTCAATTTTAGGGCAATATTTGGAGAGCTGAAAAAAACAAAGTAGTGCAAATACCAAAAAAGTATACCGTTACGTTCTGCTCCGACATCATCTTAACAAAACTGCTCTATTGGAACCGTGTTATCTTTAATGAATTTTTCATAAAACATGAACCAGCGGAGCAAGTGAGGGTCCGCGTCATCATATTCGCAACGCTACAAATGCGCATGAACAGTATAAACCAATACATACATAATATCAAATGAAAGAGCATTGCATTGCCTTTCGAATGACATCAATCCCACACAACAGTATTTAAAAGGAGATGAGTAATGACCTGCCAAAAAAGTACCTAAACTGCCACATTCAGTGGGACCGTGGCCTTAAGGGTCTTGATAATAGTTTCTTACACACCACGAATAAAGTTATGGGTCTAATTATTCGTTTTAAACAGTTAACATGGATATAAAAAGCGTGTCCTTGATCTGAACACGTGACATCGCAGTTGGTTTCGCTTTGGCTTCAACCTTCAACTGCAAGCGATCTGGCAACGGCGCAAGCGCAACGCCGATGTACGCTGGAAGCTACAGCCGGTTTCCTTTCGTTGTTTTTGTTTGACCGGAGAAGATCTGGCAGCAACGCATGGCGCCGCTATTGTTTTGGTTTGACGGGACGCGAGAAGCTTCGCATAGAGCTTCGCAGTTTGCGAGCACATAGCGAAGACGTGACCGGAGAAGTGCCCCTGTGATGTTCCCGGAAGACGGAAAGTATCATTCGTAATCGTCGTGTGTGTTTTGAAAGTGAAGGGAATCACAGGGTCCACGAGTGCGCAACCACATGCCAAGGTTCACGACAGCGTTGCGTTGACTTCGGCGATCTCGTTCTGTTTGGGGCAACACGGCGATGCGAGAAAGAGCCGAAACGTTCGTGGTGTGTGGTGCTGTGCTATGGACTTCGGATTGTTGTCCTAAATCTGCCGTTTTTATGCATCGTGTTGTTGGACTGCATTTGCACAGCGACGTGTTTGCACAGCGATGCACACTGTTCGAGTAGATGATTCGGTCCTGCAAACACCGGTTATACAGAATTTCAGGAAAACTTAAGTCACCACCGAAATTTTCCTGTAAATCTTTTGTGACTCGTGTGAGTTTGTTGCGCTCATCATGCGGTGTGAATAAATTAGAGCAAGATTTTCTACAGATGCATGAATGCATCTGTAATTCATGCATGAATGCATGAATGATGCCCACAGATGCATGAACTGAGACCATTTTTTACGTAGTTAACATTGTGCTTTTTCTTTACTTTGGGAAGAGGCGTTGGTGCATTTATTCTGGTACAATCTTTGAGAGTTGAGAAATTGGGAGAGCGAGCAAGCTTTCCCGACTTTGTCTCTTTTCTCTCTGGCACTGCACCTAGTTTCAAGTTGCAGGTTCAGTAGACAGCAGGTGAATGACTGGGAAGTCAGGACGGTGCGGACTCTGTGTTTTGCGCTTTTCGCAATTGACTGGTAAATGCTTTTACGAGGTATGCGGTACATGCAAACGATTTTGTTATGCCCGTCGTTTGCGTCTCCAGCAAAACGAATAAGATGATCTACAAAGGCGCAATCACAAGCCAAGATTTACGGTAACAGTGCGTTCGCTTCGGTGGTCCGTGTAGTTGTATTATACCCTGCTCTCTGCAACACCGTGTTATGACGAAGAGCTGGAACGGTCACGGTTTGTGCTGGGCTACCGGTTAACAGAAACCCGCATCGCCCACATCGGCACCGAGTGCACTTGGGCTGTTGATGCTCAAGCCTTTCATCCGCAGCTTGTTGCCAGCTGATCCTGCTACTCGACGGCGAGGAAGCGGCGAGAGTGACCTCTGAAGTAAATGTAAATCCCCGTTTATTCAGTTATCCGGTGTCAAAGTGTGGAAGATGTCCAACGTGTACTGAGGGCGGGAACTACGAGCGGTTTGCCTTGCTTTTATAACCGAACCGAAATATAAAGAAAGAAATCAGAGCAGCGAGATAACTGCCTTGCGTAATCCAAAATGACGGAAGCAATAAGTTTCAACAGGTCGAGCACGTCACCGCGGATGTAGAGGAGACGATGCACACTGTTTAAACGCTTGCAGTATCCACGAGCGCTACCAGAAAAACGACGTCAACAGAGAAGGAGCTCGCGATTTAGCATAATGGAGTGCCACGGGACCGTGAATTTTCAGTGTTCGGGGTAATGGCGGTATAAAAAAAAATATTTAAAAAAACGCATCAGCGGTTTGTGATCCCAAATAACACCAGTCACAAACTCCCAAGCCCCACCGCTCCACTCGACACCGACACGACATAAGACAACAAACTGCATCAAAACGCCCCAAAAGTGAAGGCGTCTGCTCCCGTACGCGTACTACAACTAGCGGAAGTGAAGTGTTGGGCGGATGTCCTTCGCAAGAATATATAAAAAATGCTTCGCGCAAGGATAATTTCCATTGATTATTGAATACATAACGATAAAATCCTAATAATTTATTTTTCTATCCGATTCAAGTTAGTCGGACTGCTCATAACACTGGTCGAGCACGAAAATAACAAAAATTGTAACTTTTTCGTGGCCGGTTTAAGATTTATTGTTAATACATCGTTGTTTTTCGCAACGGATTAATTTTACGGATTTTGCCTCCACACTTTTTAAATGCAAGCAGTTCTTACATGCGGCTGCCCATTGTGCCGTGTTTTGTGTCTTCTTCTATAAATCTGTAACGGTCAGCGACCAAAGAGCTCACCCGCACCGGTCAAGCTTACATACGCCGCGGGGAGAATAGGATGTTAGTAGGAAGTGTGGGGCGCAGTATCGGTGTTGTGTTTGTGTATGTGTCGGTGCTGTGTCCTACGGGGTACTCGTGTTGTCTGTGATGCATGTGGGGTTGCTGTCTACTCGTGATGGTTATCAGCGTATCAACAGACTCCTGATAGTTTTTTTTTTCACTGGCTGCTAGAAATCTCACTAGGTGGCGCAAGTACCACCCGACTTCAATTAGTTTGCTCGAGTTATTTATCCATGTAAGTTCGGTATTCGCTTTTCTGTCTAGCAGTTCCGTCGTAGCTGCCGACGCCACCGAGCGCCGACGACGCACGTACGTACCTTTGCACGTAGCTACGTCCGCCGCTTGGAGACTGTTTACTGTGTATAAAAGATATCGAACGAGAACAAACGCGCCCTGTGTGCTTTCAATTTGGCTGAAAGGCGCGCTGCTCGCTGGGCTCGTCTCTCGCCTGTTCTCGGCTGCTGGCCGCAATGTTTCATAAGGAACACACTGAACCGTGTTTCTCGGAAGGCAGACACGGTGTAGCGTGTTAAGTTTACACGGCACCTCGTGTGTAGGCGAATAACACACATGGCTGCGTGTAAAACGAACACGTTTCGACGTGTCCGCTATGGGACAACGGTTTACACGTCTGGGCCTGTTATTTTTGCTAACAGTGTACTTCGCCGCGGACGCCGGGTCCAACGAAGGGATCTCCCAAGGTGACTCCCACTCCTCGCCGGCGACTACGGTGTTCTGACACACCTGACAAGTAAATCGTTTTCAACAAAGAGGAGGTCTCCCTGGCGCGGAAGGTCGGAAGGACACGAAGCATTACGTTAAGAAGCATCGTCGCTCGTACAGTTGCAACTGGAAGCGGGAACGTGCTCCCATGAACGGATTATCCGCGTCTGCGCTTGTGCGCGGAAGAGTTAAGCTATGCAAGGGAGCATGCGGTGACGACGAGGCGACCATGGGAACGGAACAAACGCCCAACTGCGAGGTCATTCCAGTGGCTCCTCCCGAGGAATCCCCAAACCGCTTGAATCAGAACTCACTAAAGGCAGACAACATGAAAACAACAACCCTCGCAGTGTCCCCGTCTTTCTCGGTTGTACGGTTGTAGCTGGAGGCGCTGCTGCGCCTGCGTGCATTACCGGATTAGGTCAATACCCGACCAGGGCTTGTTAAGCATCTCTGCTTGTGTTCGTGCGCGCCGGTGTTATGTTTTGGCTGATCGTCGCCACCTTGGCCCAAGGACGCCTATGATGCAGTTTCTACGGCTGCCGAGTATAAGTCCGTGGGAACGGTATGTGAGGGGGACCCGTGTTCGGGGATGCACTTCATCTGCCGGCGTCTTATTTATTTCTGCTCTCAAACAATTGTGATGAGGAAAATTAGCCCTAGATTTCGAAAGTAGTTAGTAATTTGAGTAGAAGTTACCTGAAAAACGTAGTTAAATTAAACTACTAATTACCCTAATAAAGTTGTAATTGAAAGTTACCAAGTTACTCGGAAAAGTAGTTAAACGAACAGTAGTTTGAGTAGAGTAGTTGAACGACGTCCAAGTCTGGCTTGGGCATTGCTTTCTTTCCACAGTCTCAGCTGAGACGCTATTTCTAGCAAGT
This sequence comes from Ixodes persulcatus, assembly GCA_013358835.2. NCBI lineage: Eukaryota > Metazoa > Arthropoda > Arachnida > Ixodida > Ixodidae > Ixodes > Ixodes persulcatus. The sequence goes on along the minus strand of JABSTQ010001321.1, from coordinate 90,952 downwards.
CGGACCCGGCTACTTATAATTAGTTGTAAAGGACAAGGGTCATGGTTTGTGTGAGGCGCAAAGTGGAAAGCTTGGAGTTGTTGCATTATTAAACCAACACAACGAAAGTTGATCGTCTGACATTATTCTTATTTGAATAAATAAAATAAAAACTAATCCAAAGGAAGACGACCTATTGAGGGTTTCGCACATGTGCAACGCTTTCGATAGAGCACTTCATGGAAAGGGGGTTCATTACACCCTTTTTCTAAAACTCAGACTTGAGCCACGATGACTGTTTGTTGCCTTACCATGAGGACCAGTCACTGCGGTTTGCACATAACAATGTCCGTAAGTTGTCTACGAGTAGAGTAATGTTAAAACTGAAAATCTGAAATACCTGCACGATGGCGAACAAAACAGAACCAACGCGGTTGGAAAGATGGAACCTTAAAAAAAAAAAGAAAAGTCTGGTAAAAATCTTGGAGGGAAGGGAAAGAAATTTTCCTTCGTCGTCACCAATATATGTAGTTCAATATTTGCACCTTCCGTGGTGTCGAAACATGGCGGGCAGCATTGAATGGCTTATTTATACACTCTAAACCCGGTAGCGGATGTATCCGCTATTTATACACCACTTTTTTTGCAAATTTGTGGTGGATATATTTGTGACGAATATATCTGGGTCCGCTTGAAAATGTTTGATCTGGGTCACCTTGGAGAACGTTTATCTGGGTCACTTTGGAGAACTTTTATCTGGGTCACCTCGAAAATGGTTTACCTGGGTCACCTTGAAAATCTTTTATATGGGTCACTCCGGATATTTTTTTTTTTTTTTTTTTATCTGGGTCACCTCGAGGACTTTTTATTTGGGTCACATAGATACTTTTTTATCTGGGTTGACTTTCAGAATAGTTCATCGCCACCAACTTTATTCGATGCAAAATTGAACCCTTTTTTTAGCGCTACTGACGTCATCCACTAAACGCTAAACATATGTTTTCAATATAGTGACGCAGTCGGCACCAATGAAAGCAGGCATTTAAGTGTTGAGGACGACGCTAGTGACAATAAAAATGATTAAAAGGTGAATATATTTACAACTTGAACTTTCCTTGCTCCTATGCACGGAGATATCTAAAAGCTTCAAGAATACGTGAGAAGCAAGAAATAAATGGTACGGTGTTTCCCATACGATGCTCTATTTTTGCATTTAACATTATGAGAGAAGGACATGCCTCGTTGCTATATTATGTCACTTAACAGGCTTTTGTTGGCAGTGAGCCCATCAGATCGTTCTATGTCATCTCAGACACATTATGTCGCTATATGTAAACTCCGGGAGACTGTGAGCACGGGTACATCAGCACTTTTCGTACCAGGGCTGTTTTTTTCTTTTTCGACTTCCGAGAAATTATGTGAAGAAAATAGAAGCGATTAAAAAATATTTGTATATGCAGATTGCAAATGCATGCTTTAGCCACTTTACCATATAATCATGGCAAGGATTTAGGCAGCCATTATGGCATGGCACAAGCTTTCGAATGCCCCCCCCCCCCAAAAAAAAGGGGGGGGAGAGCATACAAAAGTTCGTGCCACGTCATAATGACTTCAAATTGGTGATTATTTGTAGGAGTATCTAGAGTATGTATCTACATTCTGTGTGTAATAAAATAATTTTAAGCACTCTTGTTTTGTTTATTCAGTTCATTGGAAGGGCTGACAAACCCCTGCGGACGCCCCCTTAGGGCGGGGGGACATCTACAAGCTGCACCACGTCATAATAACTGCCTTAAACTGTATGGTGATTATGTAAAAAGGTAGTCAGAGTACATAGCTACATTTAGCGTATCTTAAAATATTTATAATCACTATTCCTTTTTTACACATTTAGTCGGAAGTTAAAAAAGGGAGAAAACCCTCATACTTTATTTGGAAATGTGTAGGTATAAAATATGAACGCTTAGGTTAGTGCCCCCAAAGAAACATTTTCCACCAAACGTTTGGAAGAGAGCCCTAAAACTTTAAAAAGGACAAAAATAAAGCACAGCGATTGTGTGTTTGCGCAGTGTACTTAATCAGCTTTCTCCAGACACTATACCAGGGTGTCTACCAACATGGCGCTTACAAATTCGCCGACTTTTCCAGGTTTCCCCTACTTTATCGTAATTCCCTGCCTGATTCTAAGGGGGACGGGATGTATGTGGACCCTGAAGCACAGTTTATATTTAGAAAATACTGGTATATCTCACTCGAAACAAGGCGTTGGGCAAGCACTATATCATACTACCTTGTCAGTATATTCTTTGATACTTCTCGCTAAATAAATCTTTTAGCGCGAGCACAAGGAGAGAAGCTCATCTTAGTGCGAAAGTTTCAAGAGAATGCGATAGGCGTTTCAGAGATATGCGTCGGCACGATATCCGAGTTGCATGCAATTATGCCACACCACACGCGCGTGATTTGCAGTCGCTCGGGAGAAAGAAAAACTCAATTTCAGTGACTGCGAGGTGGAAATTCCCCGACTTTTCAAACTCGCCAAATTCTCTGACAATTACAGTTTGTTTGTTTGTCAGGTTGATAGACAGCCTGTATAGAAGGTAGATCATAGGGATCTTCAGTGTTTGTGTAACTGTTGATAACCTATGTTTGCCTTCAAGAGGTACTAAAAAGTAGGGCATTAAACTACATCAGCCAAAAGAACGTAACAAAAATATACGTGAATCAAAGGTTAAACAAAGTGAAACGTATTTATTTGATCTTTAAATATTGGCACAGTGAATCCTGGTGAGCTTCCAGAGATTTTTTACGTGTATAAGGAAACGTGACTAGTTTCAAAAACTGTATAGGAACGTCAGTCCAGCTTCTTCATTCTTTCAGGCTGTGAAAGATTTTAAGAGGGCCTTCAGACGTACCCGTCTCCAACTTTGGCAACAGTTGGCGTCGCCCGCCACCACTATTCGAATTAGTGCCAGGAGCTAAGAAAACGCCACTGGGTAGGTTATGTTTCTTACATGATAGACTCCCAGGCAAAGCACTAGCGCTCGCTCCATCGATGTTGTCTTGAGGATGATCTTTTCGTCGCTTGAACACCAGCTGACTTTTCGGTCAGTGCCAAGAAATAGTTTCGTCCCAGGTTCCATGACGTTGCCCCCTGGACAATCTAGCTGCAATATTGAATAAACATTCACACTGACTTACAACGTATGCAAAATAATCTTGACAAGGCTGAGTCAATACATAATATATAATAAATATTTTTGAACTAAATAGCGAACAATGTGATTTACCAGACTGATGAGCTCAAACCGGGTTTTCTGAGGCCCCAAATGCTTGTCGATGCTGACGAACGAGCTGGATCCATTTCCTGGGTCTCATCGAAACACCGCGAGCACTTGCATTATTTCTCTCCGTTTCAGTCATTTTCTTTTCGAATTGCAGTTCCAGCTCAAGGGCAAGCTAGGGAAACATAAGTAGAAAAAAAAAGACCATGAAAAATCTTAAGAATTCACTATTACATCCCGTAATAAGGCCCGTTCACACTCTTGCGACCTCTTAAACCTGGGTTCCTTAAAACTTCTTAAACCAGAGGACACACTGGCGCCATCTATTGGGTAGCAGTGTAAACTCGGCGGTCCGGCATACTTTTTTATTTCTCTCGCGCATTATCCTTTCTTTCTTGGCTCGAAAAACTTTTGTCAATGTTATAAACGAGCCTTTCTACGGGTATTACGCACATTTGACCTTGGAAATCCGGCAAAACCTTCGCTCTTGTGAAATGCAGTTCCAGGGTCACCGCATAGATGGCGCACAATGCCAGTGTGTTCCCTCGTTCTAAAAAAATTTAAGAAGTTTTAGAAGATCTCGTCTCTCTCAGTCGTACTCGGTCGCAAGAGTGTAAACGGGCCTATATTCTGAAAAGCTCGTTTGTCAGAGTTTAAGAGAATAAAAATTTCTGTTTAGAAACCCTATATCACGTGATTTCGGCCCACGCTTCAGTTTGTCAACATTTTCCTAATATCGTATTCTTCAAAAAGAAAAATGATGAGCTTCACATCTCTTACGTGAACGGTTATTAACATAAATTACTCACAACAACTGGAACATTTGAAACGGTGTCAAGGAAGCTTCACATGTGCAGCCGACGTTTTGTTAGGGAACTTAATGTCGAGAGTAACCACGATGAAATTAACCCGAGACTGGGGCAGGTGGAGGAAAACATTTTACAGAGGTGGGAAAAGGAACAGGGGCAGATCTCTCCAGCTCAGCTAATGGTTTTATTTAATAACCCGCCTTTTTTGTTTGTGATTTGGGTTCTGTGCGTGTCCTTGAAAACAGGATATTCTGCAGTTTGGTGGCGTTGTGGATATGTATATACGGTTGTTTTTTTAAGCTTCTCAATTTTTTTTAAAAAAGAAGCGTGAAAGCTACATTTATGTGGTTTGTTCAGGTGAGTTATACGGTCAGGGGGACAATTTGTGGGTGGCTAATCTTTGCGATAAGGCGGCTAATTAATTAAAATTCGTTAATTAACTTTTTTATTAGTGAAAATAGACAGATGGTTCCAATTAGAAACTTACCGAGCGTCATCGAAAACCACTAAATCAACTTCTTTTAGAACGACTAGAAGCTTCCGGGAAACTAGGAGGCGCACGAAGTTACCACTCGTACAGCAGGCGCAAAGCTAGCGGTGACTAAACGCGGTTGATTAGATTATCATCGCGTTTGGATGCACCGCATCCTCAACCTTCCCGGACAACCATCCTGCTCTACCTCCGAACATGTCTTCTGGAGCTGTCCACGCTCCCCAACCCTCCTCTACTCCCCCAACACACACACACACACACACTTTCCGTAACACCCCCCCCCCCCCCCCCCCCCCCCTGGAAGGAATGGCTCTCTCACCCCTTACACTGTAAGCCCTCCCAGTGTGACCTGTTGGAGCATATATCCAGGGTGTTTTAGGGCTTTGACCTAGACACCCCTACGTATCCCGGCCTTCACCCCTTTAAGCCGGAATCGGCACAATAAAGCGCATCTATCTCTCTTTCTCAGTCGACGGGTTCACGCAGTTATGAAGATAACAAACTCTCAATTTTCCAGGCCGTGCGGACCTCCGGAAACGCTTTAGAACGGGTCCCTATCGTTTCATCAAAACTCGTTTCGTGGGACTGCGTTTCGTGGACAACTATTCATAGACACACTAGTCATGGACACACATTTCGTCAACGCTGCATGGTTGTGTGAACACATATCCTCCTGCGTCGTTTCGTCGCAGGAGGATAAAAGTTCACGAAATGCGACGGTTCGTCGACACACCTTGCGAAGAACCGTCGCGAGGAGTGTCGACGAAACGAACGCAGAAAGCTTTTCGATAAAACAATCTATCGAAAAAACGTCACACATCGACGACTTGGCGATGACTGATTGCCACCACTTTAAAAAAGGTTCAGCTAGTTCACTTCATTTCCATAAGGGCGAACGGAATCCAGAACACTCGACAAGTTAATTAAATCTGTTTCGAGTTAAATTACTTATATCCGCCAGACCTTCGCTAGGCGAGAAGACAGTTCATTTCTACAAACATACTTGCAAAATAAGAGCTAAAAAAATGAGTTCTGAAAACTTACCCAATTCGCTGTGCGAAACCGGACGATGCCAACGATCAATGCAAGCTCCAACTGGAATGTCCGGGGCAAGCTGAACTGACTCCACCGTTGTAACGCAGCGCTTGCACGGACATTCAGCACAATCACGGCGCAAAGCGCCGCGGAGGTCAAGACTTGTTACCTCCCTTATGGCTCCTTTTGTCTGAATATCGCTTCTCGCTTTTGGTACATCTCCCGCGCTTTTGAAAATTCATGGCTTCCCATTGGCTGGCGTTTTCCCGGAACCGTCACCGTGAATTGTAGCATGGTTTTGTTTTTTTCTGTCGGCTTGAGGCTCTCTCTTTACAGCCAACCCTTCGTCCCCATCCTTCTCCCTCCGACCTCTCCCGACGGTACGGTGATAGATTCAAAAACAAAAGCAAACCAAAAAAAAAAAGAAGCAAAAAGAAAGAACGGTTGGCCGCAGATTTTACTGCTTTGGTTCTTCGTTTTCGAGCACAAGTCAGGCTTTGTGCTATGCGTTCTGAGATTCACCCGCTGCGGGTCTATTTTAACCAAAACGCAAAATGTAAAGAAAACAAGGTCCCTTAGTCTTGAAAAATGCTTTCCGCTACAGCTCGGGGAAAAAATATTTGCTACGAAAGAATTGTATCTTTTTGGATGAATTCATTCGCTACGTACCTGTTTTTGTGTGTTAAGTTGCTCGACATTTTGTTGTTATTTCTTCATTTTGTGTCTGTAGCGAATACAGGACTTTGGAAGCCAACTTTTCATCGCTGTTGTAGCGAATATATTCGCTACGAGCGCTTTTATTCGATATACTATATTCGCAACAGAGATTTAGAGTGTAGGCACTAGGTTTTTTTCGAGAACTTGCTCGTGGCCCTTGTGACGCGCTTCTCGTTTGTTTTTTTTTTCTTGCAAGATTAACTGTTATTTACTGCAAGAACGATTAAGTAGCACGAGGAAATACTTCAGAAAAGAATCCTCTGCGTCAGGGTAGAATCAGCGCCACTTTGCCTGAACTTCTCAACCTCGAATTTCAGCCACCTTTCAAAAGATGGCGCAAGTGCGCGTCGTCTCCTACAACATAGGTACATTTTATATTTAAGACAATTAGTATGCTTTAAAAAATAACAATCATAGAAAGTGATTTAATTAGAACAAGAAAAGCTCTAATTAAAGAATCGTTTAAATAGCTGTCCTCTTCTCTGAAACCGGTTTCTTGCGTACAAAGTCGAGCTTAAAAATAGTCCCAGGATTTAAACATATTTTAAACAAGTCTGAATATGAATACGAAAAAATAACGCTTCTAGTGAACCAGCTCAGTCCCTCTAGCATAGTCTTTAAAAAAAAATAGATCAGATGCCAGAATGATATCTGAAAAAACCAAGAACGCGTGAAGGGAATTGTTTGAAATTTTATCACAATCAAGTTGTGTTTACAAGAAAACGGCTGGCGTTGCACTTCTAATATTTTGTATGCTGAGTTCCTATGTTTACCAAGAGCATGCCCTTAAATGCCGTTGCTGCGTTATGATGTAAAACTGAGTTATGAGACTTCAAAATCGCATAAAAAAGGCTCCTTTTGAATAAATATTAAAAAATGTGAGTGTGCAAATTAAAAAACAAAAACACGTAAACACGAAACTAGACCATTCCTTCGTCGATTCAGTAAAAAAATAAGAATGCGTCTTGGATGCATTACAAGTCTAGAAACTTGGAATGCTTAGAGGTGTGTCTTTGAAAATATCAAAACTTGCACTTTTTGTTTTCTTATTATGCATTAAGTTTTGAAAAAATGCATATCACATTTTGCACTAAAAGAGTGATGATGAATTGGCAATTTATCTGCAAAAAGAACGAAATACGTGGCACGCGAACAGATGCGACATTTGCACCGCAAACAGGAGCGTTAGCACAGCTGCCACCGGTATTATGGTTGGGGCCGTGGGACCGCCGCCTTAATTAAGGCCACGGTCCCACTGAATGTGGCAGTTTAGGTACTTTTTGGCAGGTCATTACTCATCTTCTTTTGAATGCTGTTTTGTGGGATTGATGTCGTTCGAAAGGCAAAGCAATCCTCTTTCATCTGATATTATGTATGTATTGGTTTATACTGCTCATGCGGATTTGTTGCGTTGCGAATATGATGGCGCGGACCCTCACTTGCTCCACTGGTTCATGTTTCATGAAGAATCTATTAAAGATAACACGGTTCCAATAGAGCAGTTTTGTTAAGGTGATGTTGGAGCAGAATGTAACGATATACTTTTTTGTTATTTGCACTACTTTGTTTTGTTCATCTCTCCAAATATTGCCCTAAAATTGTATTTTTTCAGCACAAATATGATTTTAATCACATGCGCTAGGGCAATGAAATTAGCTACAAACGTAGTGCATATAATTGGTAATATGCAGAAAAAAAGTTAATGTTGTGTAAATTTCTTTTGTTTAGATATTTTCTATCAAACGTAGCACTTTTTTGTGCTTCGAGTCACGGTGCTTCAAATGCCGCTGAGAAAATAATTAAACTATGATAAAATCTTTTTTAACATTTAGAACTACAATGGTGGCCCAAGAAGTGATCGATGGCTTTTTTCATTTTCAAAGTCATAACGCTCCAGGAGCCCTTCAAACTTACCTGTTTTTGACGCATATCTTTTATGGACATCAAACAGATTGATTGGCATCTAATAACATTTATTGTATGAAATAGATATACATTGCGATGTATTCGATTTTCACAATGATCTTGCTTTGGTTTCTTGATAGTTGTAGACCTTAGTTAATTTTAAAAACAATTAAAAATTGTTTGGCTGCTTTGTTGCGCTACCTGCCGGATGGCAGACAAAGCTGCTGATTTCTAATGTTCAAGAAATTTTCGAGGGCGGCGTTGGCGTCTGTATCATCATCAATGTCCGTGTCATTTTACCTTCACATTTATAAAATATGCTGGAAGATTTACTATCGACAAATGAATGATTTAAGTACTGGGTCAGGTTAATAAATCTAAGATGAATAATTACACAAGCGTAGTGTGATATAATGTGTTCATTATTCGATATGATCGAAATCGATAAACAATAAAGACGAAAAGGAAAAGAATATACCAGAGTTCACTTTGTGCCCAGAGTCACTAAATGAGCTGCGCTTAGAGTATCGACACTCCGTTCCCCAACATTGTTGTGGGCGCCGCCATTTTGGGTCTTGTGCAGAGCAAACGCAACTGCCGATCGTCATGATTCAAAAGTGCGACTTCCTCAGCATTAGATACGGTGTCAGGAAGCTGATGCAATATTGCTTCCCTTACGAAAATGGCAATCTGCACTTATATAAAAAAAAAACAGATAGGGTTATATAAAAAATTGGGCATATCTGGCCATACCAAGCACATCAGTTTATATGAGGCTTGTCTGGCCAGATCTGCCTAACTTTTTATATATCCATATCTGGGTCTGCCAAATAGGGGCATATCTGATCCCATATCAAGGCAGATATGTCCCAATCAGATAAGGCAACCTATATATACAGGGTGTTTTTTTATTCTTCTAGATTTGTTTTAAAAAAAAGCCATAAAAGCTACACTTATGCGGTTTGTGAGGGTGAGTTATAGGCCCAGGGGGACATTGAGTGGGTGGCTAATTTTTGCGATAAGTCGGCTAATTAATTTAATTAGTGAAAATAGACATATGCATTCCAATTAGAAACTTGCTGAGCGTCGTCCAAAACCCCTAAATCAGTCATTTTCAGAGACTTTCAGCGCGTGAGTAGCCTAGTAGTGCACTAAAGTTACCACTCGTGGAGCATGTACAAGGCTAGCAGTTTCGGTAAGGCGCCCGCGCAATTTTTCCGTCTCTTATGTACCCCAGCCTTGTACCTGCTCCACGAGTGGTAACTTCAGCGCACTACTGCACTTCACACGCGCTCAAAGTCTTTCTAAAAATTACTGATTTAGGAGTTTTGGATGACGCTCAGCAAGTTTGTAATTGAAATCATATGTCTATTTTCACTAATTAAAAGTTAATTAGTGAATTATATTTAATTAGCCGACTTATCGCAACGATTAGCAAAGCACATACTGTCCCCCTGGGCGTATAACTCACTCGAAAAACCGCATAAGTGTAGCTTTCACGGCTCCTTTTAAAACAAAACTGCAAGAATAGGCGGTATTCACGGAGCCTGCAGGTTCAATTTTGCCAGGGAGCGCCACTGTCGATCCGCCATCTTCGATGTCGCGGTTTGACTGGCTTGGGTACGCGGTCGTCCGTTGCTAGTGTGTGCTAATTTCATATCGTTGAAGAAGCTTCGTTGAACAGAAGAGAGAAGAAAAGTTGATCTCGGGGGCGGGCCGTTTTCCTTGTTGCCGCCGAGTACCGTGCATAAAGGCTGAACCACATTTAAGCAATTTAGCGAGCGACGAGACGAGCGACGGCGACGAGACAAGCGACGAAGACCCGCTTCGCTGCCGCTCGGTCACTCGCGCAACGAGGCAAACCGCATAAAAGCGACGGGAGCAAGCGACCAAGGCGATAAGCGACGTTTTCTAGAAACCCAAAAACCAAGCGACGCGACGTGCGACCGTGAGAAATCTCCGTCGCTCGTCGCTGACTCCCGTCGCTGTTGCCGTCGCTCGCTAAATCGCTTACACGCGGTTCACCCTTCACTGTCGCCTGTCGCGTAGCTCGGTTTCGGGATTTCTAGAAAACTTAGCGTTCATTGCCTTGGTGATTTGCTCCCGTCGCTTTCATTCGGTTTGCCGCGTCGCTCGAGTGATCGAGCGGCAGCGAAGGGGGTCGCCGTCGCTCGTCTCGCCGCTCGCCAAATCACCTACATACGGTTTTTAAATCGCTTGGGCTAATGAAAAATGCACCGCATTCTTCATAAGCTGCGCACTCGGTGAGCCGCACGGTATGTTTCTGCACAAGAACGAACACCGAAGGCACGACGTACGACATGGAGGCGATGGAGCAACACGGTTACACGGCCGTAGTGCAGAAAATCTGCCAAAGAAAAACAATAAAGAAACTAGCAAAACAAAACAAAGAGTAATCACACCGTGCTACAAAAGCACCAAAGTAGAAAAATCAGTTCTTGCAAGAGCTACCGCCGTGGGCACGGCGCGCGACACTGAGCTCTGCATGGAGCCGAGCGAGAAGCGCGGCCGCGGTGAACGAGTCCGATAGCGACAAAAACGAACTAAAACACACACGAAAAATATTCCTTCGGCGCTTCAAAAGCACCAAAGTATAAGAATGACCCCTAGTTTCGGTCGAAAAGACATGATTATAGAATTTCGGAGAAAGTATTCTCCCGGCTGTCAGGAGATAGACACGGCCTAATTCTAGAGGTAATCTGGAAAAGTATCTTTTAGGAAAACGATCAATTGTCGCGAAGTAGGTTGCAGCGCACTTACTTTGACGAGACGGGACTTGGAAGGTGTAACGAGAAGGAAGGTGTCCAAGAGGATTCAACACGATGTAGCACAAGCTGTCATTTGTAGAACCGAACACTAAACGCATCACAAAAAATGCTTGGGCTTCTTTGAAGAAATCGCTTGCAGAAGCAGAAATCCGCGGCAGCCACACAGGGCGAACACACGTGGCACGCCAAACTAGATCCTGCAAAACGCATTCGGAGATTGCAAACGTCTAATGCGTCATCCGTCAAACCACGTGACCACGCACATTCTTCCACCCTTTCGGCTTAGGGATAGAGAGAAAAGGAGAGAAGGAAAGGCCAAAACGGGCGTGTACACACAAAAGGCTTATCTTCTAAAGGCATCCAAACCAGGACCTGGTCCTGATCCCAACAATGACCGCAACGAGAGGTTTTGTCCCTTGTACCCAAGGTTGATAGTGCAGTGAATGCTACGTGTGGCCTTGGGCTCGAGGCACGTGCCGTGTTCTGCCTTAAAACCAGCTTCTAGACTGTAGGCAAGTGACCCTAACCGGAGACACGATTGGCCTAAAACACGCATAGCGTCTACCCTGCTGCCAATACCGAGTGAACATATAGCTCTATGAAGCCAGCTTTTGAACTTCCAAAGAAGCTGTGCAGCTCAAAAGTGACCCAAAACGATGCGAGTTTGAAGATATTATGTTTTACGCTGTATAACCCTCATTATAATTTTAAATGAAAAAATAAGCGTGACTATTTTTGTTTGCGCACGATGTCCACAAATAAATAGATAAATAAATATGTATATATTTTTTACCAATAAATTTAAAATTATGTGTACACTGTTAGGTTCGCGTTTTTAAAGTTCAAATTTTTTTACAAAAGAGTTACACATAAAAGACACCACGGACAGCACATCTTCAGACTTTCAACGCACGATGAATCGCAGTGCTCGCAAACGGAATGTTGCGATGCTGCGCGAACGGTTTTTGAATGATGCTGCGGTACTCTGGGCGCAACGGCTTCGCAGCCGTTCGAAGGGAAAAGGATTCGGGTTGACGAAGTAGCGTCTTGCATCTTCAGTAAGCTAACGGTTCGTGTTTCCCCGCTCAATAAAGCAGGGAAACATGAACAAAATTAGTTTCACTGCTAGATTTAGCGGGAAAATTGACGTTACGTCACCGTGGATCGTCAGAGGGCATGGAAGCACGCACACGATGCACATCGTCAACTTTTTTCTTCTAACCCTGCAGTTTTTGAGCGGGACGGCTTTCGGTCTCCGGCCGGGCTTCATGGGAGCCAACCTGTCAGGAACAAGGGATCCTACCGACCTGGATGGCATCCCTCCTTTTATCGTCGGTTCCTGTACCGCGAACGAAGACAAGCGCCAGGCAACGTTACTAAAACACTCAGTTGGGAAACTGCCATAGAGACTGCCCTGAAAAAGTGTCCCCGATCTGTCCTCGCGAACTGAGCTAATGGCGAACACGACGCCGCCATTTCTCCCGCAGCGGCCACTCGAGGAACCGCACGTTACTTCGATTTTGAATATAATCGGCCAGAACAGATACAGTGGAAGAGGTTACAGGGGTGCCACCCCCATCTCCCCAGCGGACGCGCCGCGTCTTAATAACCGAAGTTAAAATGCACCTAGGTCGGGACGTGCTACCTGAAAGCGCCGCTGAGGCATGGTCGTATAAAAACAATATTAAATATGCCGCAAAACCTTGCAAACTAAAGATTTTAAAAACATCACGCGCCCTTCATTTTGTACTAATCTCTAATAAATATCATACAAAAAAAGTATTTTTCGTTTGTTTTTACGCAAAAACATGCTTTATAAAAGCTCAAGGTGACCACAGTACAGACAAATGATAAAGAGTGGCGCTGTTATCGCATTTAGCTCGGTCTCGGTGGACGCCAGCGGCCCAGGTTTCGACGGCGAGTTTCCCAACTGAGTATTCTAGTAACGTTGGCGCCAGGCAACTGAGGCAATCAACTTTTCCGTCATCAACCAGCTTCACCTCGGTCATTCCGGAACAGCCACATCGACACCCGCATCATCGCATTGGACGAGGAGGCCGGCCTCGTCACCGTGGCATAGAGTAATATAGTAGAACGTAAAGAGTAGCCACTCCCATAGACCCCAGCGGCCCACTTGACTACCAGCGTTCCTAGCGGCCGCCGTGAAATTTTTCTCGACTTCCTGTTTGGATACTTTCGGTTTCGTTTTTCAACATAAATAGTCACCGAATACTATTAGTCAAATGAATGGATAACTAATATTAATGCTTCCAACTGTATTGTGCGGTAGCTTGCGCCACCTAGGCTGTCGTGACTAACTACAATTTTAAGGCCAGAACGAGCGGGTTGGTAAGAGATAAACTTGAGGAAGAAAACGAGGAGGACGGACAGCCACAAACTTCAAACTATGGTTGTCCGTCCTTCTCGTTTTCTTCCTCAAGTTTAATTACAATTTTAAATTTGGTTACGGTTGCTACTTTAGAATTTACTTAGGCGTTTGAGCTGTGCATTCAACAACTCAAACGCACGCTTAAATTTATTTACAATTTCAGGACAGACAGGTAACGAGGAAACCATGTACAATCCCAATATGAAATATAAAACTATGTCACGGAACCGGAAAAAAAGGACAACCAACAGAAGGCAGCAATTAACAAATATTAAAATTTTTATTTTGGCCACGAAGATAACCATAAAAAAATAGTTACTTTACATTAAAAAAAGACCGTGAAAATTATTTTTGCACTTAATTGTTTCAGGACGTGTTACAAAGAATATTTTTTTCACAAAAACCTAACAAAACACCAAAGCCGGGTGACCCAATACGAAGATCCATACCAATAAAGAAACATTCAACATGAACACACTTGAAAAAAAAACACTTCAAGTGGTCCTGCAGTCGCTAGTAAAGACTGGTCGACTGTTGGCCTGCAACCTGGTCATTACAAATTATACCTGGACATGCTCAGCGTGCAGTGTGCACCGTATTTTCCGGACTATAGTCCACACACACAGGGTAATGGTATAGTCTTCAGAGTCCACACAAACAAATTCTCCTAAGTAGCTCACCGTGTAAAATGCCTGCCTTGTTAGCGCACAAAAACTTCTAGTATGAATTATTAGGGCACAAAAAGACTCTCAGCATAACAAGTCATTATTTAACAATCTGTCATCCACCCATTCCGTCGCATCTATCATAAGGAACAATCTTGCAAAAACAAATCCTTGTATATTTAACACCTGCAGATTGTCCCAACATAAAATTGCAATTCAAAACATTACTAGCCCGCGGCTCTTGTCCAAACAATGGCTCTTCTTGCCTATGTACAAGCTGCACATCAAACTAAAGCAGCAATCGTGAACAAGACCAGGAAAGGCCCAATGACACCCAAGTTGCGTGACCAATGGACAGCACTATGCATAATAGAAAAATGACAACTCTCCCATTCAACATGGCCATACATAAAAATGCAAAGACAAATGATTTTGAAATTAGACATTCACTAATATAGCCCGGTGGCCTGCGACCCAGCCTTAAAAAAGTAACACCAAAAATGCTTGACACTCGGTTTGCACTGCACAAATAAAACTTTCTTCGCACCTGTAACACATATGTAATAAAATGCAAAATTAATGCTAAACGCATGTTTAAATTTATACGGCCCTTTAAACTTCACCAGTTGTGCCCCAGAGACGCAAGTTTGGAGCCTAACCCTGTCTACATTCCGGTTAATAAAGCGTATATGCCAGCAGAGACGTACTCTGCAAAACATCTTTAAAAACTTCGTATGGCACTCCTTAGTGCAAAACATAAAAGTGCTAACGTCCACGAGTTTGGCATACAATACACCACAGACATTACGAAGATGCGCCACCCTTTCAATGACAGAAAGGAAGTGCAATTCAAGCTGCTGGGTGTATCTGAAGGCAGCTTCTGATGGCACGGTCAGGTTTCCAAAAAGCTTGCTCGGGATGTGGTACGCTTTAATTAAGCATTGTAAAATACTGATGAGGACCGTACAGGGTGTCATGCTCATCCTTCAGCAATTCTGAACATGAACAACCTGGCGCAGCCTTCTCAGCAAAAAGTTTAATCAAAAATCCCGCGACATAGTATGTTGCAGATTCATCAATGATGTGCGAGTCGACATGTGCCGCCAGTTCCGCAATGTTGTCTAGCGGAGGAAAGTTGTCAGGCGGTACACAATCAACAATGTCTGCAAGTGATTCACTCTGAAGAGAAAATGGCGACAACTCCTGAAGGAGCCGAGACCCGTCGTCTTCAACATTACCCTTTTCTGAAAGCTTGAAAAGCTTCAGAATCCCAATGTGCTTCAGCCCAGAAGTGAACTGAGACACATTGGGATTTGTATTGCAGCCTTGCTTCTGCCTAATACGCCCAAACATATTTTCAAGCGGATCTTGCTGAAGGCGCCGGGTCAGCAGAAACTGGAAGTCATAGTTATGAGAAACATCTTCCCAGAGCAGTAGAATGGCTTTAATAGTGACTTGCCAGCCTATGATGGTTTGTGGCTGGCGTCTCCCCTCAAACCTCCACGCTGCAATCCAAGGAAGCTGCTTCTCAAGGAACTCGACTAATTCAGAATTTCCCTTCCGAATTCCATGTCGCAACTTTTGCTCCGTTTTTTTTGCACCTCGAACTGTTTAAACAGTCAAAAACCTTGTCCATCCGATCGCAAAAGTATGCCGTAGCCATGGCTGCCTCTGGAAGTTCTTTTGCGTACACAAGAGACAACAGTGCGACGCATACCGAGGCGCTCAGAACCTGTGTGGCCCTTTTAACTTTCATGTTATTAAAAGGCTTTTGGTAAATGCGCCGGTCAGTCAGCTTTGGTGCCAATCGCAGCCGCATCTCATGTGTTGAATGGTATAACTGTACTATGTACGACCAGTCCACAACTTCATTTTCGATGTGAAGCCTGTGCGCTTGTACATTGTTGCGAGTTGTTTTTATCAGGTGTGGAACGTCGAAAATGAAGTAGACACGTTCATTTTTTACAGCAAAATATGGCTGACTGACCGACACACCCAACTGATTTGCCAAACTGACGTTGGAGGCCCCTTGGTCGCATATGACAGCCTTTACAGTAATTTTGATGTCCTTTAACTGTTCGATCAGGGATGTCAGCAAGTTACGAAGTACGGTCGATGGCGTCGATGTATGCCCAATAGTGTAGGCGACAGGCTGAACCCACCTCTTAGAAATACCAGAGAGTAGGACAACCAAGGCTCGGTCTGCGATTGTGGAAGTGCGTTCGACGCCATCGTCCGTAAATCCTTGAACGACAGACATCCTGAGTGACATCATAGGCCAAGTTCTTTTTTAGGACCATCTCGTCAAAGACGAGGGTACAGACTCGGTCCCGTTCATTCCACGACTGCGTCTTGGTCGAGATAGACGACATTATTCCTGGAATAATTCCGGGTGCCATTTTGATATTACACAGCCACCTTCTCAGGGAGCGCCGAGAAGGCAGAGTGAAATGTGAGGACAAAAATCGGTACGCTTGTGGCCCACAAAAGTTTAAGTGCAAGGCAAACTTTTTTAGCCACACCGGAAATCTTTTTCCCCTGCCCTTCGACCTCAGTTTCACATGACTTTACACCAGCTGGAATACCTCCTCTGTGACATGAGGGCGAATCATGGCGAGGGCTTCCGTAGCTGTCTGAGGCGCCTTCTGCTCTTGCTTCCGCAGTCTTGTGATGGCCTTCCTGTAGCGCGAGACCTTGGCTTGAAGACGCTTTATGACGTCCTTAGGTCTCACTGCTGACTTGCGGAAACTGGGCGTGGAAGCGCGTGAAATAGCTAGAACCAAGAAACAGAATATTAGCCAGCTGACAAACAATATATGTGGCCATAGAGTTCAGCTTGTACACTCAACTCTGCATTATATTTATATAATGTGAAAAATCAACACCGAATTATATTTTTGAGTCTTAAAGGTTTAGGTCATTAATGCCTGTTAACTAAAGATATCCAGAAGCAATACCAACTTTCCATTTGCACAGAAGAATCTTACAGATGAAAAGCATAGAGGCATCCACATAAGCAAAGAAAATTAGACACTTACAAGCCTCGGCTGATTCAGAGCTGGCAGATCTGCAAGAAGTTGCTTATCAGAAACAAGTTGTTGCTTCAAACAGAGTCGCTTCCTCACCGTGAGGTGCCCTGGACAGGGTGACCGGCTGACTGTCCGAAGGCGTGCCGTACGACGTGCTGGCCTCCACAAGATCTGCAAGAAGTTGGTTATCAGAAACAAGTTGTTGCTTCAAACAGAGTCGCTTCCTCACCGTGAGGTGCCCTGGACAGGGTGACCGGCTGGCTGTCCGAAGGCGTGCCGTACGACGTGCTGGCCTCCACGAGATCTGCAAGAAGTTGCTTATCAGAAACAAGTTGTTGCTTCAAACAGAGTCGCTTCCTCACCGTGAGGTGCCCTGGACAGGGTGACCGGCTGGCTGTCCGAAGGCGTGCCGTACGACGTGCTGGCCTCCACAAGATCTGCAAGAAGTTGGTTATCAGAAACAAGTTGTTGCTTCAAACAGAGTCGCTTCCTCACCGTGAGGTGCCCTGGACAGGGTGACCGGCTGGCTGTCCGAAGGCGTGCCGTACGACGTGCTGGCCTCCACGAGATCTACAAGAAGTTGGTTATCAGAAACAAGTTGTTGCTTCAAACAGAGTCGCTTCCTCACCATGAGCTGCCCTGGACAGGGTGACCGGCTGGCTTTCTGAAGGGCTGCCGTGCGAGGTAATGGCCTCCACGAGGTCGGCAAAATGTTGGCTATTAGAAACAAGATGAAGTCACCTGCAATTAACAATATGTTGGGCACGACGGCAGCAGTGTTGGGGGTGTAACACAGCAGTCAACACGTTCTGGACATTGAAACAAAACATTTCTAGATTATGGGAAGGTTCGGAGCTAGGGAAGCTCCAAACTAATGATACTGAGACAAAGTGAACACACGATATTGGGATGCAGATGTGAAAACATGACACGATCGCCTAAACGTGACCATACCACTGATGCTAGATAGAAATAAGAGTAATGTCAGAGCTTACGAAGCAGTGAAAGTAGAGTTACATGTAAGCCAAGTTTTTCTACTTGTATATTTTGCATACATAGGGAAGTGAATAAAGCATTACCACGACATATCACAGACTGCCAGTATTCCTGTGGACGAACACTGGGCACTGCTGTTTTTGTGAGCCTCGTTCGTCCAGGGTCCATGAAGTCGTGTACAGTGAAGTGGTCGCTGCACACGTAGTAGCTCGCATATAGGCGCGCCGCCGGTTTGTCCAGGAGGTCATGTCTCTTGGCGTACTCTACCCACGCCTTAGGCCTGTGACAAGTAGTACAGGTATATAAATGCCTGAGATGACTTAGACATTAAAGTGCCAGAGGCGGTTATTACATAGGCCATCGCTGTTTAACAGGAATGCCTCTGTCCCTTCATCACAGATATATAATTTTATTTGTTCCTCCGAAGTTATAGGATGTCACAAAAAGAACAGAAATTTTCAATGACAACTATTTTTGTTCATGATATATTCAGTGAAGAGTTACGTCTGTGCTGATGTGAAGGCAAGCACACAGTAGTGTCCTATACATTAGTTTCTCATAAGTACAGGCTATGTGCGAGATTACGAACTACAGTTTTAAGAAAAATGAAATACATAACAATTCTACGGCTGGTAAGTGACTGTGTTACTTAACCACCTTAATGTAGTTTGAGCAAAACTTGGTACTGCGAGTACTCCAGAGCTCTGGTCCTTCGTCCCGCCTGCACTGTTTTTAATCATCACTATGCAAAAGAGCTCGCCCAATTGTTTTCCTTACTACAGCTTTGAAACTAGTTTTGAAGAAACAAACTTTCCATTCTTTCGCTTTGACAGCTGAACAGTCATCCAGTTAAGTTTTTAGAACAAAGACAGATGCAAACCATGGCTACCTGCTGTCCCGTGGAACCCGGAAAAACTTTGTTCCTGGTTTCTTGCACGTTCTTCCGTTGTTACCGCACCACGCTACGCAGCAGTAGCTACCGTAGCTGGGCATTTCGACGGCGTGCGCTGCAGAAGAAAATTTACAGAATTGGCGCCGTGAGATTCCGATATGCCTACAAAAAGGGAGCTGGTCATGACACAATAAACTGTACTAATATACAAAACACAAGGTCAAGTTCGTACTGTATAAATCACGAGGTAACCACGGTGCACGTACAGCGCCCTTAAATAAAAAGATGAATTACATGTTAGTATAGACCAACTCGGACGACGTGAAACCAATGCTTCGGCGCCTCATGATACTATGGTTCTCTATGGTACTCCAGCATACTGCAGCGCGCAGGGTGCACCGAATTACGCAGATGATCGGATGCCTTGCTCACCTGTGATTTCATTTCTCAGAGCTGGCTCTTCTCAGCCAGATCAAATTAAAAGCACGGTGCTGCGGCATGTACTTTCAACATTAATAAGGACAAAACCTCACGCAAAGAGCGAAAAACCCGTGCGAGTAGGATGAAACCACACCACATTGAGCGAAGCGTCTCAGGACCTCTCTTCGGCGTCACCGACTCTCGGCCCCCGCAGAAACTGTGTGCTCCATGAAAGAAACAACTACGAGAGAAAGCTCGACGCTTTAAAGTGAGCATGTAATGCATGTAATGCACGCGCGTTTGAGAAGTGAAAGCTGGAATCAGGTCGTCGCTGAAGACACGCGCACGTGTTTGCAGCGTCAGACGCTTCTGCCCTGCCGCATTTCACGCTAGTGAACCTGGTGGAACAGAGAAAAGCGGGGCGAGCCCGAAAGACCTGACGCCCAACAGACCCGTGAAACACTCCTCAGGTGGTTGCGTAATAGTGTTTTGAATGGATCACCTTTTCGGCCGAAGTGAACACCGAGAAATCCACGTTGACAACATGGAACCCTTCAGGTCCTTTGAACGGGTTGGGCTCGGCCCGAGCCGCCGATCCCAACCCAACGCCTTGGCCAACAACACAGCTGCCTGTTATGGCGGCGTTGTGCCCAAGCGGAATTCGCAATCAAATTGGAATATTTTTCTCTAACCTTCGAAGCTACTAATAATTTTGAAAGCTTCTAAATTAAGATAGGACAATTTATTGACGGTGCAAATATATCAAATGTATAAATAATTAGGCACCATGGCGCCAGCTGGCGGCTGCCGTGAAACCTACTTCCTGGGCCGCGATAGGGTCCGAGTGGCCACACTTTACGTTCTACTATATTACTCTATGCTCTCGCGTTGGAACGCAGGACGGCGGTGCCGTCCAGCGGCACCTAGCAGCTGCGTCGTTACCGCTAGTTTAGTCAGGTCTTAGCTCTGCCCAGCGACCGTTGCCGCTGGGTATCGCAATGTAATAAACGTTTTCTAGTCTACTGGACTTCGGGTGTCGTACCTCCCTAGAAGCAGCAACAAGAATAAACAGCTGATAGTGCAATTCTAGTAGGAGATTTAATTACTTTGAATAAAACACTACTCCTGAGAGTAGTATTGAGTTGGGACGAAACAGGGGAGCGTTCCAACATATTCGCAATTAAATCACCACCCGAAGCCGGTGAGTAGTTATTTATGAATAAAAAATCTACTTATTCCTCATAAAATTACTAAAACAAATTTAAACTTTTCAGTTTGTGCCAACTTTAATGTAGATTAGCGGGAGCGATGTACATGGCGGGAACAAGCTGGACGGGGGCACCGGGGCATCGCCACCTTGTGCGGTTGGCGGCTCCGCACCGCTTACAAATTACAACGGGCGATGTTGTCCCGGTCCTTTTGGGCCGCTAGCTCCTGCCGTTTAGATCAAAGCCCTAGTAACTCCTCAAAATCTCGACTATGCGATGCGTACTTCTGTCAGAAACATTTACACCTAGATTTTGTCACGGATGAAGTGACGAGAAGGCGTTCGGGGACGAAACAAAAGGTTTAATGAAAGTGAACTTGTGCAAAGATAGGGGGTAAAAGAACAGGGTTCGTAAAGGCCCTGTCACATTGAGGAAACACGGCGGAAACATCAACAAAACATGTTTCTCAACAGTCGGGAAACATGTTGGCTGTCGGCTCTGTTGCCCGACAACCCTGTCACATTGAGGAAACAGCAACACAGCATGGACGACAGCGACAATGTTGTCTCGGTGAGACAGCTTTTGGCAACGGAAACCTCGGCAATTTGTGTCGGACGACACGTGTTGCCCATTTCGGTGGCTGAGCGAATTTTTTTCCAGCAACCCGGCAACATCTATATTTTTTCAGTACAGATAGTCGCACGAGATTACTTCAATAATTGACAACTCACCATTTCTAAGCAGCCCCATCACTATTGCAATTAGCACATCTCTTCTTGCACTGTGTGGTTTGTCGGAGCGGTCGAGTTTATTCGATCAGTTCAGGTACCGCAACGTGATGGCCAGTCGCTCTCGAGCCGGGATACATAGCCGGAAATTTGTGTCCGTTTTTCGATGCGCGATTTCACCCTTGCCATGAGATCCTCAAAGGAGCCGGTGTCCATCCGAATCCAACGCCGGTAGGCCTCGGAATCTTCCAGAGCAAGCTCCCGCATCAAATTCTCATAGGCACCTTGTTGATGCACTCTTGCGAGCCACTCGCTGGTCCATTTTGAACGCGGCTTCTTGCGCGGCGGCCGCTGATCGTCAGAATCATCTGAATCGATGGCACAAAGAAGCACCTAAGTAGAAGCTGCTGCTGTGGTCGGCGCGTATGCCATCCTGCAAGGGTCTAGCCCTGTAGCAGAACGCAACCGCCAAATCCTGAGAACACGAGATGGTTCGCGCGGCTGATGAATCGACTACGGTAGAGCGACGGCGATGAGACGGCTATCCAAAATGGCAACGATTCGAGGGGCGAGCGGAGCCAGCGGATCTGAGCCTAGCCGCCGATAAAACGTTTCTGCTTCGGTCCAGACGCAGCCGATGCTACAAGCGCGAGCATGTGGCCCAGAACAGTGCTTGCACTGCACGAGCGCGCGTGCTTGGCAGGGATGCTGAAAGTCCGGAGCTCGCGCTTGTAGCTTTGGCTGCGTCTGGACCGAAGCTGAAACGAAGTATAGACCTTTTTCGCAAGGGCCCCGCCATCTTGAATTGTCGTCACTTCCAGTATGGGCGAAAACCAACCTTACTAAAACACCCAGTTGGGAAACTCGCCGTCGAAACCTGGGAAGCTGGCGTCCACCGAGACCGAGCTAAATGCGACAAAAGCGCCACTCTTTGTCATTTGTCTGTACTGTGGTCACCTTGAGCTTTTAGAAAGCTCAAGGTGACCACAGTACAGACTTTTAGAAAGCCTTTTTTTTGCAAAAAAACAAACGGAAAAGACTCTTTTTGTATGAAATTTATTGGATTTTAGTACAAAAAGAAGGGCGCGTGGTGTTTTTAAAATCTTTAGTTTGCAAGGTTTTGTGGCACAATTTATATTGTTTTTATTCAACCATGCCTCAGCTGTGATTTCAGGTGGCGCGTCCCGACCTAGGTGCATTTTAACTTCGGTAGCAAGACGCGGCGCATCCGCTGGGGAGACGGGGGTGGCACCCCTGTAACCTCTTCCACTGTATCTGTTTCGGCCCCTGAATGGCCGATTAAAGCCAAAATTGAAGTGACGTGCGGTTCCTCGAATGGCCGCTGCGGGAAAAATGGTGGCGTTGTGTTCGTCATTAGCTCGGTGCTGGAGGACAGATCGCAGACACATTTTGAAGGCAGTCTCTATGGCAGTTTCCCAACTGAGTGGTTTAATAACGTCGGCGAAAACATTGTTTTGCCGTCGCCACGCCAATAGAAGGCATGTAGGAGATAAACGTAACCGTCACACATTTTTGTTTTGCCTCCCCTCTATTTTTTTACTAGTTGCAGGTTGAAACGTTTTGATATTTTTTCGTCGCCCATACCGGATATGCCTACTTGGCGGTCGGGGGCGAGAATAAGCAGAAAACGTCTATAGCCGAGCCGAGCCGGCCGGGCAGACGAGGGCGAGAGAGAGAGAGAGAGAGGCAGCGCGTAGGAGAGGAGGCAATTTGTGTTCTTCCGACATGCTTTCCCGGTGTGACAGGATGTTCCCCGAGTGTCGGAGAACAAGTTGGGAAACATGGTTTTCGAACGACAGCAACATGTTTCCGGACTGTTTCTGTTTCCGCAATGTGACAGGGTCCCGAAAACAGGTTTTCCTCGTGTTGAAGGACAAAGTTTTCCGACTGTTTCCGCAGTGTGACAAGGCCATAAGCGAGCGACGATGTCGGCGAAGAGCCAGAATCCTGTGCTAGCGTAATGCCCGTGTCCCACTAGAGCGACAGACAGAAACAAACGACAGTGACAGGCCTCAAACCAGAGTCTTTCGCGATTTGAGAGGCTTTGTAGAATAAAGGAGGCTATGCTCAAACACAAGCATCATGCACGCGAGGGTATCTTTGGCAGGCTTGCAATCGCTCGTGCTTACTTCAGGAGCACTGAGCGATTAAACGCCCGCCAAAGGTACCATCGCGAGCATGCTGCATGGGTTTGAGACTTGTCGCTGTCTTTTGTTTCTGTCTGTCGCTCTAGTGGGACACGGGCATAAGACTGATAGTGGCTTGCCACGCTGAGCCCCTTTTGTACACTCGTGGGCTTCTGGTACAATCAACGTAGAAGGTTCGGTGGGTAAGCTTTCTAACCTCAAATCAGCAACACGGTTCTAGAATTTACCAGAACCTCACATTACAGAGTCAACAATAATGTGTACTAGCGGCCAAGCATCGAAAATCGGCTTTTTGCGTGGATGGCAAGCGCGACGACCGTCAGGCTACGAGCGCGCTGCCTACTTGGTAAGCCGCGCGAGCGGTAATATTGAGGAACACCCTGTTAGCAAGTGTCATGCACCACCACCAGATGGATGTGCGCGAGACCTTGTTTTTTGGTGTGCTGTGTTTTCTCCCTCGTTCGAAGTTAGTCCTAATAAAACAGCGATGTGACGCTATGGAGGCTACGTCTCGTCCCTCCTCGCCAGGCATTACGTTTATTCCCATTGCGCGCCGCGACCCTGCATATACTTAACCTACAGGTAATGGGGCCAGGACGACGCTATGCCGGTGCGCAGTGCGGTGAGCGACATTAATGTCCTCTGAGGAGCGACTAAACTACGACGAAGACGCCGACGAGAAACCATGCCGCTGGTGTGGAACTGGAAACGCGGATAACGAGCTCGGCTGTGCTGCAAAAGAAGAAGCGAACTAAGCAAACACTGCGTCGACGGTTTGTGAAAGACGTCGCCAAACCAGTACGTGTGTTCCTGCTTCGCTGGGTGGCGCAAGACGTTCAACGGGAACCCAACGCAAGTTCATCGCGGTAAGCCTACTTCGAACCGCTCTCGACGAAGCAAAGCGATACGATGGCGTCGCTGGACGAATTCAAGATACCAAAACTCTCAAACGAAAATTACCACGCGTGGGCGATTCGAGCCAGAGCGGCACTCGTCCAGAAAGGCTGTTGGGAAGCCATCGAGCCTGGCTTTAGTGGAAGAGAAATGACGAACGACGAGCGGAAGATAAACAACAAGGCTTTGACATTCATGTTCCTAGTAGTGGAAGACACCTACCTGGACGACATTGGGGAATTTTCGACAGCTTGTGAGGCCTGGAATACATTGGAAGAAATACATTCAAAGTGTGGCCTACTGCATGCTCTTCAGTTGATGAGAGACTTTTTCAACACCAAAATGAAGCGAGACGAAACCATGAAGGATTACCTGGGTCGGATAATGAATCTACACAGGAAGTTTTCAACGGCAGGATACACATTCACCGAGAGGGAAGTGGCACTGGTGATGCTGATGGGCTTGCCAGAAGCGTATGAACCACTTATCCTAAATCTCGAGCAAGACGAAGGAACGCTCACGACGAAGAAAGTGAAAGCAAGGCTGCTGGTGGAAGAAAAGCGCCAAGTCAAACGTGAAGAAGACAAACTAAATGAGAGTGAAGAAAACAAGGCCCTCATGACAAAGAACAAGCCCACTACCCAGAGCAGTCAGCTCCAAAGACATAACGGGGAAGAACAGTTTTCAAGGAAAGAAGCAACTGGCACTGGTACGAGGTCCTCTGAACCGAAACGACGAGTTCGGTGTTTTGCGTGCGGAAAATTTGGACACATCGCCAGAGAATGCAAGGAGGGTCCTGATGACGAAGGATGCAACTCGCAGAGAAGAAGAGATTCAAGTGCACCGAAGAAGGCTCTCTTTGCCAGAGGTGAGAGTTCGTCAAGGTCACACATCTGGTACCTTGACAGTGGAGCAACTGACCACATGACATCAAACAGAGCCAAATTCACCAGCTTCCGGTCCTGCTACTCGTCTGTTGAGGCTGCAAACAAGGAAGTCATGGAGGTTCTCGGGAGAGGACAAGTGGAGATTGAACTCTCGAAAGACAACGGTGGCATTCCCATCGAGCTTAGAGATGTCCTGTACGTACCCAGCTTGGACGGTAACCTCTTGTCAGTTGGGAAGATTGAGGAACGTGGACTGAACGTGACTTTCAGCAACGGAACGGCTAAAGTGAGTGAAGCCAACAGTGACTTGATTCTCACAGCAAAGCGTGATGGTAAATTGTACACTGTGAGTGAGTCGTGTGCAACGTTGAAGTTAGTAAAGGCGACAGACGTTGCTTTGTGGCATCGACGCCTCGGTCATCTCCACCATGAAGCTGTCGAAAAACTTTGTCAAAGTGGGAGAAGCAGTGAAGACGCGAAGTGCTCGACGTGTGCACTCGGCAAATCGAAGAGAAACAGCTTTCCGAAGACTGGTGGAACGAGGGCTAAGGCCCCCTTAGACCTGGTTCACTCGGATGTTGTTGGAAAGATCACACCTGTTTCGAAGGGAGGGTCGAACTACTTTGTAACGTTCATTGATGACTACTCCAGATACACTGTAGTGTACCCAATGAAGACGAAAAATGAAGTGCTGGACAGATTCGACCAATACAGACCAATGGTCGAGAACCTTCACAAAACGAAAGTGAAGATGCTACGCAGTGACAACGGAGGTGAATACATCAGCCGGGAATTCACCAATACCTTGCTAAGCATGGTATCTTGCGACAGCTGACGGTGCCCAGAACGCCTCAGCAAAATGGGGTGGCTGAGAGGATGAACCGAACATTGCTGGACACAACGAGGTGCCTACTGATTGAATCGGGCATCACAAAAGAACTATGGGCTGATGTTGTGGTGACTGCATCACACATTCGCAACAAGTGTCCATCGAAAGCACTCGACGGAGCGGCTCCCGAAGCCATGTGGCTTGGCAGAGAGGTCAAGTTGAGCCACCTAAGAGTGTTCGGATGCAAGGTATGGATGGTTGACAACAAGCGCAGGAAGACAAAGCTCGACCCAAAGGCAGTGGAGTGTGTGCTGGTGGGTTACCCAAAGGGAGTGAAAGGGTATACACTCTGGGACTGGCGCAACGATAAGTTCTTCGTCAGTCGTGACGTGACCTTTGAAGAAAACAGCTTCCCATGCAAGACTTGGACTGGAGGTCGACTCACTGAAGAAGGCGGAGACTGTGCTGTAGACCTGATCACAGTCACTCTTGATGAAGAGATCCTACCAGTGGAAGAGAGTAGTGATGATGGTACCACCTACTGTGACGAAGACGAGATCTCAGAAGAGGAAGATATTCCTACTCCTGAAGTGGCAGAGACCACCAATGTGTTAAGACGCTCGGAGAGGCTGGCGGTGAAGAAGCAACTTCCGAAACCCTCTCGTACCTGTTGTCTGACGAGACAAAGCAGCTTAGAAGATCCTCAAACAGTGGAGGAAGCACTCTCAATGCCTGATGCGCAGGAATGGAGAAAAGCCATACAAGAGGAGCTAGACAACCTGAAAAATGACACATGGGAAGTGGTTCCAAGACCAAAGGACCAACAAGTCATCAAATGCAAGCGGGTATTCAAGAAGAAGTTCGACCAAAATGGTGACCTAGAGCGTTACAAGGCTCGACTTGTTGCCTGTGGTTATTCTCAAGTAGAAGGGGTTGACTTCAAGGAGACCTTCTCGCCGGTGGTGAAGCTCAAGTCTATCCGAACACTGTTAGCAGTAGCAGTTGAAAGAGACTGAAAGATTCATCAAGTTGATATTACTGCTGCATATTTAAATGGGACCTTGAAGGAGACCGTGTACATGGAACAACCTGCGAAGTACGAGCACTGCAAGGACGACGTATGTCTCTTGAAGAAGAGCCTGTATGGACTACGTCAATCCGGACGGGAGTGGAACCTGGAACTGGACAAGTTTCTGAAGACGGAAGGGTTTTCTCGGTCCAGGGCGGATCCATGCGTGTACTTTAAGCAGGGGGGGAACATCATTGTAGGTGTCTACGTGGATGACCTCCTGATTCTCGCAAAGGACGAAGAGGCGATCAAGAGCTTCAAGAGAAGCATTGGACGTACATTCAACACCAAGGACCTCGGAGAGGTTAGCCACATCTTGTCAATCAGAGTTGTGCGACATGAAGGTGGAGCACTCACAATGGACCAAAGAGCGTACGCCGAAGAAATCTTGGAGTCATTTGGGATGACAAGTGCTAAAGAGGCGGCATCACCGCTTGATCCTGGATTGAAGTTTCAGAGATCTACTACTGCCGATGAAGACAGGGATTTGAAGCCCAAGTACCGACAAGCGGTTGGAGCGCTTCTTTACTTGGCGGGAGGCACAAGGCCAGACTTGGCTTTCGCAACCGCTTGTATGAGCCAATTCAGTGAACATCCCATCTTGCAGATGTTGAACGGCATAAAACACATTTTGAGGTATGTGCAACATACAAAGAACTACACCCTCACTTACACGAAGACAAGAGGCTGTGTACAAGGTTTCTGTGATGCAGATTAGGGCGAATGATACAAATGACAGGCGGTCATTTAGTGGGTACATTTTCATGCTGGCTGGAGCTGCCATTTCGTGGAGCAGCAAGAAACAGAAGTCCACTGCATTATCCAGCATGGAAACCGAATACCTTTCAATGTGCCAAGCGGCAAAGGAGATACTGTGGCTCCAACACTTTCTCAACGAAATAGGTGCCCAGGAGTTCGTCGTTGAGCCACAAGTTTTGCAAGTTGACAACCAAGGAGCTATCGCTCTTGCAAGCAAGCAAGTGACGTCAGAGCGCAGCAAACATATTGACCTGCGTCATTTCTTCTTAAGAGAGAAGATTGAAGAAGGAAGAATAAGAGCACTGTATGTGAAGTCATCAGACAATTGTGCCGACACCCTGACCAAGGCACTCAATGGAAGAAGAACCCGTGAACTTTGTGAACACTGGGGTCTTCAGATGTGTAATGGGTGTAGTGGCACATGAAGGGGGGGGGGGGGTGTTAGCAAGTGTCATGCACCACCACCAGATGGAGCGCGCGAGACCTTGTTTTTTGGTGTGCTGTGTTTTCTTCCTCGTTCGAAGTTAGTCCTAATAAAACAGCGATGTTACGCTATGGAGGCTACCTCTCGTCCCTCCTCGCCAGGCATTACGTTTCTTCCCATTGCGCGCCGCGACCCTGCATATACTTAATAATCAACACACCCTACATCATCGCATGCACGCAGGCACTCGAGTCTGCTCGCAAACTCATCCAGAATCACGCGAGAAAATTCTCGGCGGAAGGAAACATTGACTTTTACGCCAGCTGCCTGTCATGTTTCCCAACAGAAAGTGCAAGCACTTTCTGTTGCGGACCGCATATCAGTACATTTGTTGTATTAATAGTAACTACAAATAATTATATAATATTAGTGCTTATAAGTTTGATGACTATATTTAGTTTTATAAAAGTAAAATAATAACCGTTACCTCAACTGATATTAATGATAGTACTATCATTATTATCAGTTGAGGTAACGGTTATTGTTTTACTCTTATAAAACTAAATATAGTCATCAAACTTTTATTGCGGAATTGTAGACTCTCTGGTACTTGCCCGGATCATCTGTAAAAAAACAAAAAAAAAAGTTTAGATTTAGAAAAGGAATCAACGATATATTCAAGTTATGAAAGAGATACTTAGAAACAAACTCGAAAAAAAAAAAAAAGAACAGAAACCGGTTCTGTTACGACTCAATAAATTCCATCGTTCCCCCACGTTTTTCAAAGCCCAATACAGTGCCACATGCAGAAGTTCAAACAAAAATGAATGTGTGCAGGAGCAATAGGAAAAAAGGCTTCCCCGATTCCCGATGTTTTTCTATCAAACTCTTGTACCTTTCTCTCCGCATCTCAGCCGACTTGCCACGTTGCCCGCAGATCCCGCAAGTTATTTTCCGCCTCCATCAGCACAATTAAAGAACGGCGCTCAACCGCAGCCGATTAATGAATAATGAAGTTCGCTTGTCGAGGCTTACTGGCAGCGGCTTTCGAAATGGCTGTGCTACTTTAATGATTCATTGTTGGGGCTAGACATGACTATAGTTAGTTTCACACTTACAATGAACCAGAAGAGATGCCACGAGCTATCGGTCCCAATTCATTGCCATGCGAGTGTCAGGTAACCTTTCAGAGTGCTGCCGCGACAAGTGGGGCACGACCTCACGTGATAAACTCTAAGTGTAAGATTGGCTGGAATGGCCCGTAGTCTCCGCTGTGGTCCATCGCAAGCTGAAAATGAGTATAGATAGAAATGGAGACAAAGGGAAGGGCAGGGTAGGCCACCAATTTGCTTTCTAACTTTTAGATAAAAAATTACCACTATAAAAACCCGGGAAAAAGGGACCCACGAATGCTTTAAAGACATTGATCAGGATACTTCCTTCTTACATCAGAGCGCTTTTTTTCCGATTAGAACACGCGCGAGTGACAATGTCCCCCGAGAAAATATTTATCTCGAGGAATCTGCCGCTGGGGAGGCAATTTCACGCTCAACTTTCGTCCTTTCGTGTCATTCAGACATGCCAGTTGTGACAAAAAAAAAAACGAACAAATAAACGTGGATACCAAGACGATCAAAATAAAGCACTGAAAACTAAATATAAAAAAGCAAGAAGAGAGGGGTCCTCCAATCTACCTACACAGCCTTTAAACTGAGAAGAGGAGGTCATATCTCTTTGAAGAGAAAGATGTATGCCATTGGGCACTGCCTCAGGGATCCGCGAAACGTGCTCCTGTGTGGTGAGACGTCGAACACGGCGTCCACGTTCCCCTTTTGCAAATGATTTTAGGCGTGCGCCGGGCTCCGATGCTCTTTCAATTGGCGCTTTTTCATGCGCGTGCCATGCCGTGGTCGCGCGTGCATCGATTGAGTGGTGGGCTTCAGCTTTTCAATGTTACATAGAACGCAGCGTGGGAATGTTCGAAGGACCTTTGCAATCGGGTCTCTACGCGGTCGGGTGACGTCAAATGGATTGAAACGAAAATGTTTTGATAATATTGCATTTCTGACAGGGTTGCGTTCAGCGTGTTTCGGTACGGTATTTACCCATTTCGTTCTGAAAAAAGAGTCATAAAAGAATGCTTTTTATGGGCTCTCCGAAAGTGCACTGAAATGTCATGGACACTGCACTGGCGGTGTTGTGTCTGGTTTTGAATCCCCTCAACGTAATACAAATTATTGATCACGCCCCTAAAGTGGTTCTACGTGAGGGCACGTGGCCTTACGTAATGCCTTTATTTGCAGCATGCGTCGTTTAGTATTGAAGGCATGGTGCTGTTGACCGTTCACGTGGAAGAACGTGTGGTGGATTTTCAATTCCGATTGTTTCTTTCACTGACCGGTTATATTTGTGCCGGGATGTAACGTAAATATAGACCAATAAACTGGCCACAAGAGGCGCGAGCCGTATTATCCGAGTATTGCATGCCTTCCAACCATCTTAGTGCCGAAGTCACCAGACAGTTTCGCCACTCTAAGGTACTGTCTATATATTCTTAAAAAGCCCCTGAAAAAAAGTGTTCGTTTCTAAACTGTCTGGGTGGGACACAAAAAAATTATTTTTACGCGAAAGAAAAAAACAATGGAGTAATATTGACGGCGCAAGATTTATTAGAAATTCTACGCGACAAGTCTATGACCTCACGTTCATTCCGGAATGACCATCTCGGCCATTCGCTCTTTCCACCTCAACGTGAAGGCGAAGCCGATCCACCTCTCCTCCATGCGCCCGAAATGCCGAGAGAAAACCAGTGAAAAGGAAGTGACTACCGACTAAACCACGTCTCGCGCCATCAAAATTGCTCTAAAAACACTTTTTGTTTTTGCTTAAAATTGGTTACTGACAGGAGTGCCCCACCCAGGCTGCTAAAAAATCTTTTTTTTTTTTTCTTTTCAGGGGCCCTTTAAGGAACCTTAAGGGCTGATATGTTCTGACGTAGCATGCAAGGCTGCACAAATGGTTCGAGCTAGCGCAGCCGCTTTTTCGCTCATCCGTCCGTGCGTCCGTCCCCGTCTGGCTGGTTCTTCGGTTACGTCTCAAAGCAACTGAAGCCTCAATTCGGCTATTGCCTTAATTAGACTCTAATTTTCGAACCGGCTGCACGCTCCGATTTGACTACGTCCTCATTTCGGCAACATTTTCAATTCGGCTAGAAGTTTCAATTTTGCTGGACGCTTCAGTTCGGCTTCATCCTCAGTTTGGCTAGAAGTTTTCATTCGGCTGGACACTCAGTTTGGCTAGATCCTCAGTTTTAACATAAGTTTCAATTCGTCAGCATGCTTCAGTTTGGCTAGATCTTCGTTTTAATTCGGCTGGACGTTCCTAAGTTGATGAAGTTGGACATTCAAGCATAACGTGTCCCCTGTTTCGTAGAGAGACGTTAATGTATATCCGCATCTCGCCTTAACAGTGAAACCTGCTAGTTCAAATCAATATGTTAAAGCACCTAAGAAGGCATTAGGCACATACACATTTGTGTTTGTGTTGTTTGTCTGTTGGGCTGCTGTGCAAACACCGGGTTTCTGCCTCAAAATAAAATAATTTATTCAATTGCCCATAGAATGAATAACAGCAGTCCGAAAATTTCTTCTTCTTCAAGTGCTGGCCACTTTTCACGTGGAAGGGCCAGGACACCTTGCAGCATTTACGTCGAACTGAGTTGAAGAAGATACCTACATCAGTTGAAACAAAATAATCTGCTGGGGTACAATCTAACGATTTATATTTTCATGAGGATAAGAAGAATATAGCCGTACGCCTGTAATTTTTCAAGGTGACGAATTTGCCTCAAATTTGGCTAAACACGCCAGTAGATATGACTGACCTCGTAACCGTAATTTTCCGTCCACATAAACCTTTTTTGTCAACGTTAATTTTTAGATTCGGTACTCATCGCTTTTTCAAAGTGATAGTTTCTACTGGGAACTCCAACAAAAAAATGTTAAGATGAAGGTTTGAGCGAGTAGGTGTTGCATACTGTTCGTCAACCCGCGAAAAATTCACAACCAGGCACAGTTACACACAAAAGGAAGGCATTCACGCAGCGCTAACTTGCAACTCAGACTTCTAATTCTTCTTCGCCGTCTGCGCCTTTCTTTTTAAACAATATGACTTTTTGTTATTTTCGGTTTCATCTGTATGCAAAACAATCTTTTTTTTTTTTTTTTTTGGGGGGGGGGGGCGGTTTAACATCCAAGCACTTTATCCTTGGATGTTCAACTTGATCAACTAGGAAGGTCCATCTAATTGAAACGAGGATATAGCCAAACTGAAGAGTGCAGCCGAATCAAAATATGTAGCCGAACTGAAGCGTCCAGCCAAATTGAATCTTCTGGACAAATTGAGGACGTAGTGACCTGAGAATGTACCCGAACTGGAGTGTGCAGCCGAATCGAAACGTCTAGCTGAAATGAGACAATAGCCTAATTGAGACTTCAGCTCGATTGAGATGACAGCTGTTAGGTTCCCCCTGTCGCTGGCGTCCGAGAGAGTCCCGCGCCTCTTTCTGCTTCCCATTTCGTTGTCCGCGGCCCCCTTAATTGTCCTATGTCCCACCGGCCCTCGAGAAGCGAATCGCAACTTTCTAACAGAGTAAAACCATGGTGCGAATTCAGGGTTCTGATTGGAGCATTTGAACGTCCCGCTCTTTCGCAAGCAGGAGACGCTGGTGACCCTTTCGCTCTCATTGTTTGAAGATTGAAAAAAAAAAAAAAAAAAAAAAAAAAACGACTCCCACTGAGGACGGCAGCGAGGTCGCGATTATTCGAGGTGCAGTGGGGAACAGCAGTGTGTACAACTCTGAATCGCGTGTTAACAAACCTTGCCAGCCCCCCCCCCCCCCCCCCCTCCGCCCCCTTCAAGCTGCATCGCGGCGATGTTCTGCGGCAGCACATTAACCGGATGCAGCATAACTTGGGGCTTGTCCTAATCTACTCCCCCCGCCCA
The DNA here is from genome assembly GCA_013358835.2 of Ixodes persulcatus. Taxonomy (NCBI): domain Eukaryota; kingdom Metazoa; phylum Arthropoda; class Arachnida; order Ixodida; family Ixodidae; genus Ixodes; species Ixodes persulcatus. The sequence continues at coordinate 57,580 of JABSTQ010001321.1, read as the reverse complement.
GCCGTCACCCTCTTCAGTCAGTCGCCACAGTTAGCGGCGTCACAATATCGCAGGCGGCATTTGGGTAGACGTGAAACACTGGAGCGCGTTTACCCATGTCTCGAGCCGCGCCCATATTGTTCTCTACCGCTTAAACCAGGGGGAACGTGTGTTCGAAAACACGCGAGCGCTGCCGTGGCATGTGTCTACACTCCATTTCACCTTATGTTGTACCGCAGCGAAGGCTAGAAGCGCGAGCTCATAGCGTTGGCAGCTGCCCCCGGTGCACGAGAGCTTGTGCCGCCGAGATGTGCCCTACAGCAAAGGGCTCGCGCTTGTAGCCTTTCCTGCGGTACGACACAAGGTGAAACAGAGTCGGTGCGCGCATCGTTTCTTTGCCTAAAAAATTGCAAATCGCGAGACCCAAACTCGCGCCATTGTTTTTTCTTTTTTTTTTTCATGAGGGCGCAGCTATACACACTCCGGACTGACTTCCACAGACTACGATACCCCTACACCGACCCGGCAACCTTGGCCGCATTCGGCAGGGATGCCCTCGGTGAGGTGCGACAAAGGGATTTTGCCAGCCCGGACGCCCGAGGCGAAGCACGGGCCGGAGGGCGACCGAGTGTTCGCCGCACCTCCTATCAAGGCTCTGTCTCCATGGGGCTCGAGGGGGTGGGGGCAGCAGGTTCTCCGGTCAAGAACTACTCCAGCTCCGCCATGACCACCTTCTCGTTCGGCCGAGGAGGTTGCGGAGCAGTAACGTCCGGATACGGAGCAGGTGTCTGCGGCTCTAACTGGCTCCCACACTCTAAGAAAAAATGGAGGAAAAAAGTAGCAACGGCGCGTCTTCCTCCCTTCTACTGACGCGCCCCCAAGCAGACACGAGCAAAAGGGAGGAACGAAACGTTTTTCTCCTTCTCCAGACAGACGGGAGAAAGCTTTCGCCCTCCCGACTCACTTTCTTTCGGTTTCGTTTTTCGAGCAGGTCGCGCACGTTGTTTAATAAATGCTGTTGAGTTGATTGAGCTTCAGCGGCAGCGAAGGTCGCCTGTAATTCTCTCTTCTAGTCCAAACGTGCAGAAAATTTCGGTTGCATTGACGTTTTTATCACTAATTTTATCAAACGAGCAAACGATGTCGCTAAAAACAGCGAAGTTCCGGAGCAGTGCTAGTAGCGCCACGTACACTGGGCAAGATGGCCGCCTCCGGATTGCGGGACTCACGCGAAATTACAGTAGCGAAACCACGCGGAACTGTGTCGACGTTTTCGACGTTATGGAAATCGCAGGAACTGCGTCCAAGACAGGCAGGTTTCGCTGCCGGCTGCCTGTGTGCCTTCCGAGCTGAGTTCGGTTCTGTTTTCCGATGCCGAGTGCAACCGGCGTTCAACGTGGTTCTGTATTTGTGCGTGTCAGCAACATAGCAGTATGCACACGTACACAATAACCGGTGGAACGGTCATCTATTAGGCACATACTAATAGGGCAAAACAAAACTATGGAAAACAAAGGCTTAAATACACTATCCTCAATCTACTCAATTTGTATATGGCTAAAAGTATGATTGGGATAAGTTATCCCTTAAAGAAATAAGATCACCCTTTTTCTCCAGCAGCTAGAGGTAGTTACCTTTCTTTGTAGTCTTTGTGCCTAGTTTTTGTATGATTTTATCTCTGCTGTCCGTCATGCCTCATTGTAAACAAAAAGAAAACCTAAAATTTGCGCTCAAAATGTTGTTATAGCGACAATCTTTGTACAATTTTTTGTTCTCTTTTGATTACTGTTTTTCCCAGTGCTTTTGCTGCCTTCTGTAGGCGGTCAGAGACCCGTCAAGCTGTACCTGACAGCTTTTTCCCTGATCGCTACCATCTTATGGTGGAAATAAACATTATTATTATTATTATTATTATTATTATTATTATTATTATTATTATTATTACTAACATTTCTCAAAGCGTTTTAATAATCAATAAATTTCATACAGTGGTAAGGGTCGTATGTTGATACTTTTTATGAATTGGTACTTTTCTTGCTTCTTCTGTTCATTTACATCTAGAAAGTTATATTTACATATCGGCATATCCGCAGTCATCTGGCGAATGCGTATTCTAATAATCAAATTTGGCTCATGGCTGATCGGATGTGGATGCCCGAAAATTGCGGATGTAGACAGGATACGAATATCCGCGGGCCCGTATCAATTTGTTTTTCTCTGGTAGGTGGCTCATAGACGTGCGCAACCGCACAGGGTAGGGTCAATATTCGCGCGTTCCCACTTGCATGCCGCAACCGTCGCTCAAAAGCTTTTTGTCGCGAGAGCGACACTCACAGCCGCAAAAGCGACCGGTTTCGGGGCAGTCGCTATTATACCGACTATTCGGAGCGGTTGCCGAGTCGCCCGACGGCTGAACCAATCAGGGCGCCTCAGAAATTACGCGTGGTGCACCTAGCGTTTGTTTACATTTGCATTTTTGGGTGAGATACGAACATGTCCGTCCAACATCCGACTTCGCGGTAGCTACCATGAATACCAAGCCATGGAGGTCTTTTTGGCGGTTCTCATTGACACTCCTAAAAAGTACCCAATTATTTATGACAAGGAGCCGTCTTGTTTTAACCATTCCCCGAAAAAGAAGTCGGCCTGGAAGCAAACACGTGGATTCGGCCTGATTGGTGCATACCCTACCGCGGACGCTCGTGTGAGTGCGCGCTTAATTGACAATTCGGCTTTGATCGTACGGTCAGAATGCCCCAGGCGAATATCACCGATCTTTCTGTGATGGCGAATATGACGCGCGTCTTGTTGTGCGACAATCAAAATGGGAAATGAGCGAAACGCGATCCCGAGCTCTAGCGGAAAGGTCGGACTCGAAGGTGGCTCCCTAGAGCTTCCGAGAAGGGACTCGCCGGTAGCGACTTTTCGATCTCTCGCAGTGTAAACATTGGTGGTCGCTTGTCGCCTGCCTAGATTAACTTAAATATATATAACAAAATAAAATTACCTTAGTTAGTAAATTTAAATGTAAAAAGAAGTAATTAAGCGGAAATATTGAGGGAAGAATTAGGTTATAAATACAATAAATATCATTACTTAAAAAAAAATGAAAAATGAGAAAAGCAGAATTCGACTACATACCATGGGATGGTACGGGGAGGAAACCGAAAAAGAACTTCGTTTCGAAATCGTCTATGGCATATAAAGAGGAACAAATGTTAGGCCCTGAAAAGGACTCTGTCTTCACTAGGATCATCCGTCGTTGGTTCTGATTATGAGCATCAATAAAACGTATCCTCGCTCACTCACGAAGGCGCGAGCATGAAGCGCCTTTAAATCGTTTCAAATCCACCAAGAGAAATCCACATGGGAGATGTTCCAAGCTTCATTTGCGTAAAAATTGTTATTAAAATTCATTAAATATATTTTAATGCGCGAAATGTTTTTAACGGAACTCCCGAATCCCGAAATTGTGTCCGTCCGTCCTCTGCTCTTGCGCAGCGCCAAAAAAGAAACTATTGGTAGCAAAGGCTACGTTTGAAACTAACGCGAATTAACGAAGTTTGCGACTTTCATTGCTGACTTGGGTAGTCCTACCTAACTGAAAGGCACACAAACTGTTTTTCACTGAACCAGCCGTTAACGGAGTCGTATTGCAATTCTTATGCTTTTAATACGATTGTATGACACGGATGTGAGATTTTGACTCGCAGATGAACAACGAACACAAACAGTAGGAAGCGTTAGAAGAATGATTTGCATTAAATGTATTCAGTCGACCACAGTACAGCCATATATCGAGAATGAACATACAATGATAACTTTTTAACACAGAATGTGTTATATGACTGTTGCTTAACCATATCCGGTGAAGTGCCTCCAACGGAAGTCGACAGACCGACTCCCAGACGAGCGGTCACGCAGCGCTCGTCTCCTCACTCATTGGACACCAGTGCCAGCCGCAAGTGTTTGTTTCTTTTTTTTTTTTTTGCTGCGAGCTGGCGCCAGGGCCCTGCGTGGCGCTGCCGCGTTGCAATTGTTTTGTTTTCCGCACGCATCGTCTACTTCGTCTCACACTCCAACAGTCTCTGAGAAAGTCGCATTTACACTGCGACAAACGGACGGATGGACGGACGGACGGACGGACGGACCCAAAGTCACGTAAGGAATATTCGTTTCTGTTAAAACGTAAACGTTGACGCCATTAACAATGTCTTCGGCTACAATTAAGAATTTATCCCGCTCACGTGAACAACTACGAATTCGATAAAATAGATTGCTTACAATTTTACTTTAAGCGAAATAAGATCGGGACTCTAAAAAAACTGCATAATAACAACTAAGGTCACTCTTTCCAAGGCAAATGCACACGTTAATTTTAAAGGGACACTGACACCCCCCAAATTTGTTTTTCCTTTTTTATCAGGCGATTCATTATGGTGTCGGAATACTACCCGAATAATATTTTGCTGCAGAGTCACGTATTTTTTTAATAAAGCCAAAAAACGCAACTGCGCGAAACCGAAACCGAAACGGAGAAGTGGAGAGGATAGCGTGAGTGGTGGAAGTCACGTGGCTACACCCGACCGCGCGGTTTTTTTGTTTTTTTTTCTCCTCTTTCCGCACGTAGCAGACGAAATGCGTCCGTTCGCCGTGGTATTCCTTGGCAGTTATGTTTGTTCCGCTCGCTGTTTTGTATTTCAAGATGAGTTGTTTTGTACATTTAAGTGTTGGCAATTAGTAGTGAGTGCCCGAGTGCCGTGGTGAAGTCCCGTGATCAGCTCCGAAAAGAATACTCCCAAGATGTTGCGTGAAGAGTTGTCTCACATGTCCTGCATCTGAAAGTGGCCAGAGTGCACAAGTTTCCGAAAGATCAGCGGGTCGGGATCAATGGCTGGCTGCAATTCGTGTAGAACCATTACGCAAAGCTCGGAAAGCGGACGCTACCCGATTCATATGCTCCTTGCATTTTGTGGAAAGTGATATACACTGAGCTCGCAGGTGTCAAAAATAGAATCCATACCATTTAGTTCAGCGACGTATCGTCCACAACAATTTTTTTTCTGTGAAAATTGTAAAAAAAGAAATGTAAACATCGCAGAATGCTTGACAAAAAGAAATAAAAAAAAAATAAAAAATAAAGGGTTCAACCACACCAGGAATCGAACCCGTGCCCTCTGCGTGTGAAGCGGACGTCTTTCCACTGAGCTACTGAAGGAACTCTCTCTTGTGTAGTTATGCAGCGGGTAGACTGTATGTCGGAAGTTTGCTGCCGATTTCCCTTCAATACATGCACTCCCGGCTTGAAGTCGAGCAGCACCACGCATAGGGCACATTCGTACCTCGTAAAGTAACCGTACGCGTGCGTATTCAACTCGAAGTACGCACTTCGTGCTTGACGTTTGAGCGAGCAATGTCTTCAGCTAGGAGAAGGGACGACGGCTCGGCAACGTCTTCGTGCAATCGGCTTGCTGGTCGGGCGTGTCTTACGGGATGCGTATCAGTTCTTTTGATTGGTCCGAAATTTCTCTTTCGAAGAAAGACAGAATTTGCCAGTACCGTGAACGACAGTTCTCGAAGTAAAGGTCCAACGCCCGTCGTCCGCTGCCATCCGCTAGTGCTAGTCCCACGATACGCGAAACGACGCCATGTTGAGAATTATGCAGTGAACGCACAGAAAGCTTCCGGTTGTCTGTGCTACCTTTTTTTTTTTCAATCAACGTATTTGCAGCTTTTTTGAAACCACAAAAAATGGGTTTCATATTTTTTTCTATTTTTAATATTAACTGTGTGCCTTCAATGACCCACGACTTTGATTAAATTTGGTGGTCGCATCGATACCTTAGAAAACGGCCCGTGACCACGGAAAAGAGAGTGAGCGAGACTCGAACCGGCCAGTTCTTGATCGGTGGTTTTCGGGCGGAAAGAAACCGAATTTCGAGCCGCAAATTCTGTTTTGGGTAGTTGGGCTCTCATATGTCACGTACAACTAAAAACCTCGGCGAGCATAAATACCCTGTCAGTGTCCCTTTAAGGTGGAGTTTTTATCATGCCGTCTTGCGAAGATTTTTCCATTACGCACCCATATGAAGTTCTTTTCTCCACTCCTGATTCGGTCCTTCCAGAATATATAGCGGTTGGACTGTGTTATGTTTTCATTAAAGTACAGGTGCGGCAGGGTTTTGTTTTGTGCAAGAGAGCGAAGTCTACGAGGCTAATTCATCAATGTCTCCTGAATAGACCCTTTACGAAAGTCAGTCAAGCAACTATGAGATACCGAAACCGCCGCCATTACTGCGTCGTCGTTTTGGGAGCGAGCGATGGCAGGTGTTTGTGGCAGTACTCCCGGTACCTTTTGCTACGGTCCTCAGTGACGAGTGACTTTGCCTTCCCGTGGAGCACTGACCTCACTGCAGTTCCGCGTAGCTTTAATAAATGTAAGATAGAGGCGTACCGCGCCTCGACACTCGCTTCGAGCCGCCAGGTTGCCCGAAGCAACAAGTTCATCACCGAGGTGAACGAGGCCTACGTTGACCCGGCGTCGGTTCAAGTGTTGAGGTAAGCACTGTTCTTTCTTGTCGCCCGTTCAGACCTAAGCGTGAGCCAACCCACAGCTACAAGCGCGCGCATCACGCCGTGAACGTGTCTTTTACGTGCAGGCCGACTTGTGCCGTCTGCCGCAGCACCGTGCACGAGGAAACGCCAAAGAAGGCCTAAGATACTCGCGCATCTTCGGCCTCTTTTGCATGATGAAGCGAAATGTAATATTTTCCGGCTCGTTTATTTCTCACAGCTTGAGATAATGTTGCGAAGCTCAGTGGCGTACGGACTAAAGAGTACGAGACGGGGGGTGAGAGGTAAACAGAATCGCTCTTGCGTCGTGCCGGTGAACTTCGCCTCTGTACGCCATGCTTCAGTTTTTTTTTTCTTTTTAGCAAAGCTTTTGTTTTGATCGTATTGCTTTCTGTGCTGGCAAGTTTCACGTTGACGGTTTGACGTGTGTGGTGCCCGCGAGCGTGCACTATGTCCACTATCAGCACGAGCATGCTAGCTCAAAAGTTAGGACAAACCAGTCCTAACTTTCGGCGTAGTAAAAGCTTCCGGCGTTTAGTAAACGAATAATCGCATATATGACGCGTCTTTTCTCACACATAGTGAGCACTGCTAAGATTATGCCTCTTACTTATTTGAAAAACAATGTGGGTGAACACATAGTATGCTTGTTCACTGTACAATCTATGAACATAAGTAAACAAGAACGCAAATTTATTTCAGATCCACCACCGGAGTGCTCATCAAAGCAAGCTGCTTCAGGAGCCAGAGGAAAGCCAAAGTAGGAAACCTGGGAGTAGAAATATTGCGGTTAGAAAAAAATGTGGTTGTATAACTTAAACGATGCAGACGGAACTTTGCAATAGAAACTTGTTTCCGTTGGGCTGTTCTACTGGTTGTTTTTAAACAGCCTTCTGTCAAGACTCAGGTGTGTCTCTCTGTCCCTATTTGTTTTGTTACAAGCTCTTGAAACGACCTTAATAAAGTCAACTCTCTTATGCATCCCATGTGCACGTCTCTTTTACTCTCCAGTGTTATTCTCAACAACACATCGTTCATTCATTCATTCCATACTTTATGTTGTGGCAGACAAATATGCTGTGTGATGTGTATTCTGTGGCATGCTGTGCCTTTTGCGGTTGTGATCGGGTGAGTTCTATGCTCACAAGCAAAGTTACGAGGTAATGTGGTCAAACCACTTGAAGAGCAGCTCTAGCAGAACGTTGCGGGGACGAGCAAAGCAAATCGTTCTCGGAGGCCTGATACCGCCCCGGGCGCGCGCTTGAAAACATGTTTAGAAGTTGCAGCACGAGCTCGCGATACAGGCATTAAAAAGACGAAGTATACCTGTCCGTGCTAGCAAGAGCAACCATGCAATGCCGATGTCGTGAACGTAAAACAATGTTCTATCAAATTCTATGTAATGGCGTGACGTGCGAGCACTCCTTGCGTTCGTTCTTTCTTTTTTTTTTTTTTTGCGCGAGTGCTTGTGCGGACGAGGTATTATCTGAAGCTACGTGCCCATACCTATATTACTAGGAAACTTCACACAACTTGTGATCGGACACCGCAACGCAACGTTGTCAGAAATCAACTCTGAATACTGGTCAGGAGTCGCTCGCAGCTACGGGATCCATCGCACGATTACTCGTGCAGTTCAAACGCATTTCGAAACGATGTCGCGTGGACAGAGGTTATCCTCTATAGAATAGTTTTATTTGTGCTAACTTTACACTCCGAAGCGGTGAACACGCGCTCGAAGCTTCGAAAAGCGTTGAGGCAGCAGCGGACAGGCCAAATGTGATCGTCGCTCACTCCGCGCAGATCTGCATGACCCGATTTCTTCGAATACTGGTGTTTTTAACGTGAAAAAAAAGAAAAAAAAAGACTCATCTTGTGTTGTTTTTCATCTTTTGGCCCTCTTTGGGTGCAGTGAGGGAGGCAGCAATGGGTTGGCATGTCAAATGCTATCACCACTGCCGAACGCAGCGGAATGGTTCAGGTTCAACCCCCTCGATGCTTGACGACGCAGTAATGGCGGATTTTGTCAAGTTCGCGCAACCGACACTAGAGGCGCTGACTTTCGTAAAGGGTCTATTGATACCAAGATAGACCTAAGCAAAACTTGAGGGGGGTTATAATTTTTGGCATGCCGTTCGTGAATGGGAAGGATATCTGAAGGCAGAAATAAGCGGATTTTCAGCTTAGTGGCAAGATCGCCTGCGATCTTTTTTTTTTACATCTGCTGGTGATACGTTCATACCGCGAAGTTCCTGATTGGACAATCTTTTATACTTTTCAGGCTAATTTTGGTTAACCTGGAACAGGTCGAATCGAGTGGTGTAAACACACACCACATTTCTAAGTTGGAATACCTGTAATCTCAGTTTATTGGTTTCCTTCCTGTAAATGTTAGAGTCGGCTTGCAATAGGTGAGCGGCATTTGGCAACTTCCGGTTTCTTAGGAAATTTTGTTTAGTTGTTGACAAGCGACGTCGATGATTTGCAAGCCTGTCTAAGCATGGTTCTGAAAACTACAGTCTGGAGGTTTCAGAATTATGCTTCCACAGGCTTGCAGCTCATTGTGGTCGCTTGTCAATGGTGAAACAAAATTTCCTAAGGAACCGGAAGTTGCCAAACGCCGCTCACCTATTGAACATATTGTGCCGAGTTACGACGAAAAGATTCCTTAAGCTCGCTCGCACTCGATTACAGTTCTTGAAACATTGTATTTAAAGTTACCCAACTGTATTTGAAGTTACCCAGCACGTTATCCAACTGAGCTGTAACACCTGCTAGATACGGCTGGGGGGTGTCCCCGTCCGGGCTGAGATTAAAGCCACCTTCTTTCCTTTGCCCTACACTTCGGGCAACGCAAAATTTCTCGTTTTTCAGCCCCCCTCCCGAAAACGAATTTGCAGCAACAACTGAAAAAGTATTACCTGTATGGTACGTGAAAGAATATTTGGAACATGTCAAGCATCGTCCGTCGTCGGCTTACGGCTTAGGGCAAGCTCGGCAGTCATCAAAGGCCATTTTCCACTAGGCAGGAGACTGGGTTGTAGCAAAAGAGGTATTCTTGATTTCCTTTTCCCTCTGTGACATAGACGCTTCAGAAACATCGCTTTCGCGGCCATTGTGCCATATATTTCGTCCCCAAGCTCGCACAAAGAAGCTTATTCCCCCTCCCTCCTAATGCGTCTTTTACTTCAACAAGTTTCCTACCAGGGAGTCCTCGAGTCAATTCTCTGAAAGGGGGATGGACTACAGAGGTCTTAGATCGAAAAAAGGGTTAACCTCGTAATGCGGTGATTATAATTCAATATTACACAGTCACAGTACAAAAGGTCGATTTTTAATGTGGCATAAAAATCGTTGTTTTAGACGGGTAAAAGAGAAAGTTCGTGCAAGTAGTGATACCATTATTGTGATGTACTCGCTCTGCTGATTGACTGAAATTGCCTGCAGCTTCCACTTCGGTGTCCCAAACGCCTGAGACGGAGAGGAGGTCAGAACTGTGTAGACACAACACTCTGAGAAACTCCCCCAGTGCGTCGCATGCAGATGACGCTCTTCTATAAAAATCGCCCATGTTGATCGTTTACGATGCTCGTTCATGACGAATTTCTCATAGAAAACGCCCCATGATCGATTTAGTCGATCAAGAAGTACCAAGCTACTTCCTCAGGGCGCTCGTCGTGCTTCTGCGTCTGCTATCGTTGGCTAGACCATAGATGCACGGTGAATGAGCTGTGAGCTTGCGATTTTTCTGAGCGTGATCGGCCTTTTACGGAAAATACTAAGACGACGAACGCCATGACGATGGAATTTACGTGCAGTTTGATCATTTCCACAGCATTGTTACGTCCGCTGGGCTCTGGACTTTTAGTAAAACGTAAGATAGTGGTTAGCAACTGATAATCCTGGTGCTAACGTCACAAATCGGAACCCCAAGGCGGGGTCACCAAAATATCTCGTCGCCAATTAGCGCTTTGAAAACCTATCGCGGCCCGTACTTTGGCATTCCCGCATTTCACAGCAACGAAATTTACTACATCCGACTCGTGTTGATATCTTCTTTTTTTTTTAAAAAATCCTTTTATTACTAGGCTTTTGCTTAAGTATTTGATTGGCACGGAAGCGAAGGGCAAACCAGCAGCGCCGATATGAACGAGAGCAGTGTAGGAGGTAGATTTAGACCCATGTACGAGTATAAAAACAGAAAAAATCTGCTGCGTGAGAATGCGCAGAAATATTCGTCGACTGTTGATGCCCGGCTTGATTATTGGGCGGCTCACGGTGGAAATGAGTCGACACGTCGAAAAAGCAGCGGCGCCTTTCCGGCGAACACGACGCAACCAGGCGACTAAGCATGCGAAGGCGAAAGTCTGCGGAAACACGCTGGCGCGGAAACGAATGAATTGACTTCGGCTAATCTAATAATGTGATTAATGAGCGAGCTTGGAGCGCATCGGGCCGCTTTCGCTTAGAACTTTCGCTGAAGGGAGCTGGAAAAGAGAAAGGGAGCTCACATTGCCGCAGAATCCCGAAGTTTCTTTTTTTTTTGTTTTTTTGCTGTCCGTTGTCGGCGGGCGTTGCGTTCCTTGTTCCCGTGCGTGTTACTGTCGATCGGCGAGTTGCGCCGTCTAGTGAGACCGCCATTAAAGTTTGTCGTGGGGGGCGTAATGTTTAATAGTTTGGCAAAGTTTTCATGAAACTAAACACTAATCGCCAGTCTCAAGGTGTCGCGTACAGAAATACATGGCTGTTTTTCGAGGGTTTGGTGATATGTCTCGTCTGTGCGTGCGAGGCGAACTGCTGTTGGTGCTAGAATGTTCAACACCATTGGTGAAACTAAGCCTGTCGTGCAACCATGAATTTGTCCCTCTTTCATTTATGGTACCGTGAAAAGTTCGAGTGTAGTTCGATCGAGGCGAATAACATATATTTCCATTATAACGTCTCTTCCCCAGTTCGTTTGCGTCTTACCGCAACCGACATATTCAACTAAGATTGTGTTTTAGGGCTGGATTTAAAGCCCAGAGCGTCAAACAAATCACTAAAAAATAGTGCAAGGACGGCGGAAGGATGAACGAGAAGACAGGAAAGAGCGCAAACTGAAAACTGGCGTTTTATTTACAAGAGAAAAGAAGACGAAAAGAAGTGAGCGAATTCAAAGGCAAAAAGGAAGATGGAAGAAGAAGAAGGAAGATAAAAAGGGATCGGATAGGAAACAAAAAGATGCTTTTTGCAATTATATACAAAATATTATGAAGCAAGGAATTGAAAAAAAGATAACTGAAATAAAAGAAAAGGAGAAGAAAAAAAGGAGAAGAAAAAGAAAGGAGAAGAAAACAATAAAAGAGAAGAAGAAAAATAATTCAGTGACAAAATAATCTGTAGGATCTTCAGGGATAAAGGCTGAGGTAAAACTGTTCTTTTTCCGATATGGCTATTGAAGGAGCACTGATGCTAGCGTCGCCCTTGGATAGTATGACGCGTGCTTCGAAGAGTTCTCTACTCCTCTGACCAGAAAACCGTTTGAGAACTTTAGTGTGCTCGAAGAGTGGGGTACACAGACAGTCTCTTACCTGCACAACAAGATGTCCCGCGGGAGATGACCTTAGCGCTAAGGCATGTTCCCGTAGCCTGACATTTAGACAACGCATGGATTGTCCCACATATACCTTTCCACACGAAAACGGTATTTCATACACTACACCGCTGGTGCAGGGGACATATTGGTGTTGATGCTGTACAGTACATTCTGCAGTTTGTTCCTGTTGGTTGTTGATTTTTGGGCATAGCCTCCGTAGTTTATGGGGAGCTGACATTACAACCTGCACATCAAATTTGGAGGCCGCCCGCTTCAAGGTATGGGAAATGCAGTGTATGTATGGCACAACAGCCGGTCGGCGTCCCTTGAAGTTATGTCTTGTTGGTCTTCCACTTGATGTATTCATAGATTCAGCGACATGGAACAAAATCGAATTAGGATATCCAGATGCCTTGAGTCGTTGAATTTGAGAATAAAAACTCTCACCGGCTGTATGTTCACAGTATTTCTTGAGGGTCGCACCTCTCGTTCTTCCTTCCGTCACCCTTGCGCTATTTTTAGTGATGTTTACCCAACTAGCCCATCAGATGATTTTAATGCGTCAAAAAATGTTGTAACGAAACTATGATTATACGGTCAGTAGTTTTCACAAAAGAGAACGTTCCTCGGTGGAGAAAGGAAACAAGAAGGACAAGTCACAAACAAAAATCATCAAGCACAGCTAGGTGATTGGTGCGGGGCTGAACAATTCTGGCTAGTCCTGGTTTCGAACTAGTGTCATCCACATTTCCAGTGCAGTGCTCTGCCAACCAGGCTAATCAAAATTTAGACGTCAGTAGAACGATCAGGTTTTCACAGCTGCCACCAGTCTAACACAAACAAGTGTGGTGAGCCTGAATTTTAAGGTTAGAGTATAATGCATAATGCATAAAGCTGGTATTATTTATTTTGTAAATGAAAGCTAATAATTATGAGGCAATGAACACTTGAGGTTTCTTCACAATGTATTCACTGCAATGATTCAACACCACCAAGACCCAATAATGTATATTTCACCTTTCTGTGAAGCTTTATTAATTTAGAGGTATATTTTATCCTTGGCACATGCTCATATTGCAGGCAACCACCGAATTTCCTTTCACAGCGATACCGCGATTAGACGAAGAAGAACTGCGGCTTTACCGTTTATACGAACTTGTACGAGTGACACAACAGGAACATACACACACTTTCACGAAATTGTGCATGTTGCACAACTGGATTTACAAATCTTCGCCAATGATACAGCGTGTCCCCTAAAACATTTACTGTGCTTTTTTTGTTTTTTTCACCGCAAAAATATATTATTAATAGCCAAACGCTCAATTTACGCTCAAATGTAGTTCTCGCAGTCCTATCCAGACACCAATGTTTCAAAAATTTTCATCTTATTCAAAAAATATAAAAGATTTTTTTTTAAATTTTAGTATGAAACTAATGGCCGTCCCTGTTAGCTCGTGCCATTCATATCCATTTATAAAACGGAACAAGATCGGCGCGTTTTACTCTTTCAATGTGTCAGCCTTCTTAACATGACAAACGAGTCGCTTACAAACCTCGAAGTTGCTTTATTTAGGCTTGGCAGTGCTCGTTTGTGAGCTACTGTGTAAGGTAAATTTGCTTAAAAACTGCTGTTGGCGATAAAATGAAACACTGTCTACTGCGATAATTTAGCAAGACCTCGAGGCTTATCGAATCTCGAGGTTCTCACTTAGCTTACAGGACACCACTAGGATCGCTGTTCACCAGTTCTTACAAACTCCTCCAGGGGAAGGGCTCCAATCATACCCGCTTCTCGACGAAAACCCTCGAAAGATGACATTAAAGATGATTGCCCACGATCAGGCTTTTGGTGCCAAATCAACGCTCAAACAAACAAAAATAACAAAAGATGTCTTCGACGTTGTATGATTCCACGAAAACACCCAAACACAGCGACACACTAAAGCAAATAACGTTACCATAAACACGCCAAGCTGGAGAACATGTTTCACTCTACGCTGTCGCTTCGTAGTACAATCAGTCAAGTGATCCACGAGACACCGACGCCGACTCAACGCTCTGTGCCGCTCCAAACGCCAACCCACCCCGCCGCCGGTTCTATTGCTGTTCCGGAGTATGTTTGAATGCTGGCAGGCTTGCCTTCTCGCACGCAGTAATGCGTTGACGCTGTTGCTGACAGCGAGGCGCTAACGTGGTTCGCGTGTTTGGCGTCCCGTCCCCTTCCAACAGCGGACGCATCCGTTCAACCTCCAGTCAACCAATCCGGCTTGGCGCCGTCGGACGGTCCCTCGCTGTTTCCCTCGGGACTTAGGTCGACTGCGAAGCCGTGCACGCTGGGCGCCTTTGCAAACAAGACACAGGAAACAAAACTACACGACGAACAAGCGACACCAGGATTCGAGCCAGGAAAGAAGATCGACTGGAAATATCATATAACCATTTTGTTCAAACTCCTGGGACTGAGCGAGAAAATCTAGAAAAAAAAAAAAAACCGAAGAGAGATGGAAAGAAGTAAGAGGACGCCTCTGATCGACTAATCTCCGTCTCTTCTACTTCGGCTATTTCAGAATTTTGTCCCCAGTCACTGGTGTTTTAACAAAATTGTAAACGTATACCAGCTGCGATCTGCCCTCACGGCATTTTAGACAATATAAACTGACGTGCACATTAATGGACTTGTCTTGGCGGGAGGAGGGAAGAAAACAAGTTCGCTTAGTTTGTGTCTTACAAATGTGTCTGCAATTCCTCGCTTTTCCAGAGTATTTTTTTTTTCTCTTGCTGTGTGTGCATGGATGGTTTAAAAGTATTGGGGAAGGATTTGTTTGAGTTTTATGCAGTTGCTGTTTCTTATCTTTATTTCTGTCTTCCTAATAGTAAAACTTCTCGCTCGTTCTTCGGTCGTTTCTGCACTGAACTCTTATCCCCTGCTCCCGCTGTTCGTTGTAAAATTTATTTTGTGCATGGTCGCACTATTTGAGGAAAGAGATGTAAGACCTTTGAAGGAGGTCTTTCCAGACCGAGGAAAAGTATGTTTATACTTATTTTCACATTCAATTAAATAAAAATTCCCCCAGATAATTTCAATATAGCTGTTCCATTGTACCCTGTGTTTCTTTTACTTTTTCGCGCAAGGATTTGTGAGCTTGATTTCAACGTAATACCATGTTCGGTCCGCGCACCCATGCTTTTGTGAAATAAAGGTTCGTGGACGAGTAAGGTAGTCACGTTTTTTGTATTTGAACTTCTGTTTGTGTGCCGCAACGATTTCCGGACTTCAGACAAATATTTGTGGAAGTTGCCCTCTGACACTTCTAAAGTAAAGAACAGAAAACCGATTTCGCCTGCGTGTCCTAGTTGTTGTGTAAA
Source organism: Ixodes persulcatus (assembly GCA_013358835.2). Taxonomy (NCBI): domain Eukaryota; kingdom Metazoa; phylum Arthropoda; class Arachnida; order Ixodida; family Ixodidae; genus Ixodes; species Ixodes persulcatus. Next base: position 42,084 of record JABSTQ010001321.1, on the reverse strand, counting down.
AAAAAAAGATAAATATTGGCATTTCTGGCACCCTTAAATCACTCCCAGTCTTCAGGGTCACACCCGGTCCCCCTCCTAGTGGCGTTATTCGGGGTGCCGTGTAGGTTCCCGCGTGCTCTCTCTGAGGACGCTTCCTCTCCCTTTCTCTACTGACAGTAGCGGGCGTTATGCAGAAGCCTATAGACGAGCGAGGTCACGTAATCTTTTCACCATAGTTCCTTCGGCTGCCACTCGCGGCTGCAGGTGGGAGAAAAGCTCAATTTTCGCTTTGGGATTTTGCAGCGGAATCGTGACATTTTTAATGAAGATGTTTTCTTTATCCTCTGGTACACGATAAACAACGTAAAAATGACAAGATGCAAATGTTTTTAGTCTTAAAATCATTGCATTCCCCCTTTAACAATGAAGAATATAGTGATCTCTAAAGGTACTACTCTTAATTACTTGAAATAAAGTGCAAGATGACAAGAATTGTTTACGTGTCTCTGGTGTGTTGTCCCTTAGCTGAACGAGTTAGATAATCACTTTTTTCATATATGGAATTGTTTTTTGTGCCGCTTAGCAATGAAGAATATTGTAATTGCTGGAGTGTTTTGTTCCTTAGTTGAACTAAGTGCAATCAGATTCTGCTTTGTGCTATCTTAACGCGCTAAATTTTTGAGCATACTGTTTGGCATTCGTTTTCCTAATTGAGATTTTGATTTAACGCGCCGCTCAGAAAAAGGCTGATTTTAAGTTATCTACACTATAACATAAAACAACATTCACGTTCATGTACCAATGTACTGATGCACTTCGCAAATCGTTTTCTTGAAGGAGTGTTCGGGGAGTTGAAGTGTTAAAGGGACTCTCTAATGACATTTTATCTTATGATCTATTTAGATTATTACCTCATTAGTGTCTCGGACTACTAGCGGAACAAGTAGTAGTCAAGAAATATTAGAGAGTTTTAGGGAACCGTTTTTGCACATCCGATACGGTACGATGGGCCCTCCAGTACGAAGTGCGCATGCGCTTGTCTTCCGCGATCTTACCGTAATGCGCTGCTCGAACCGTAAGGCACGACCGGCACGACCAACGGCCGACATGGACGGTTTCGCTTGGTTAGCAAAACGGCTATTTCGCTGGCGGAGAGAGCGTGCCGTGGCTTCAAACATGAATAAAATAACTCGCGGTTGTACCTAGCAGGAGCGCCATATGTGACAGCAAGTGCATAAAGTTGGAATCATCAAATAAAAAAGAAAATACAGATCGAAACGCAATAAGACATCCTCGATAGAAATAAATTAATGTTTAGCAGTAGCGAAAGTCTGCTCAGTGGCGCAGTGGGTTAGAGCAATACCACCTAGAAGACAAGGCCTGGGCATGACGTTTCGTTAGTAGATCCCCGACCCGCCCCATGCGGCAAACACCCCGGAGCTTGACGAGAGTATGGGCCGCGTCCCAACTACGTCGCATTCACTTGCGGCCACAGCTGTGTGCGTGACTGCTGAGCGCTAGCTGATAGCGAGCTTCCAGTTCATTTGCAACGTGCACGCGAACACTCCCTCGGCCAGGAGCGCGATCTAGCACGCGCTCCTGGCTTGGAGACGGGCATTCCTAGCGCGCGCGCTCGTTCTGCGGAAGAACGCTTCAAAGCAGCGACTGGGAATATAAAAGGCGCCCTCGAAAATGGCGTCCAGTGCTACCGTCCAGCGTCCAGCGAAGGGCTTTGAAGCCCTTCGCAAAACAGTAAGGCAATTTCACTCATGCATTTGACGCTCCACGTGAACGTCTAACTTCATCGTATGCTATTGCAACAGACACTCGGCGTGAGCAGCTTTTTCATTATCAGCTACGCAAACCACTGAATAAGGCGATGGAGCAGACGACGTCTGCTACGATGTAGCAGACGATGGTGCTCATCCGGGCTAGCTAGGGGGCGCTGAGGGGATCTACTAGTGATGACGTTTAGAGGAGGAAACGCGCAGGCCTTGTGTTCTAGGTGGTATTGGTTAGAGCGTCCATTTCGTGAGCTCGTAGGGGTGCGGTAGTGAAGAGTTCGAATCCGCCGGAGCTGGCCAATCCACCTTTTTTTTTTTTTCCTATTTAAATTTGTTTTTGTTTTTTAGGTTTTTTATATTTAATTTTTTTTATATTTTACGTTTTTTATATGTTAAAGGACACATGCAAAGAAAAAAAACTTTTTTTTAAACAGCTTAGATGGAAGAAGGATATCATAAAACGATTTTACAACGAAGAAAAAAATGTTTAGAGCTATACTTTTATATTTTTTTATATTTTAATTTTTTTTTTTTCCATTCAAACGTTGGGATGTGCATTTCGAGCTCTTATCACCCGTTTTTACAGCTGCTTTATGACTGAGGGTTATCTGTAGTGTCAACAGAGTGAGCAACAGCCTTCTGGATCAAGGATCTGGATACTTTTTAGTTTAAAAATTTTGCATGAATTAAAAATTTGTGTTCTAATGCTAATCACATATATTCTATAAAACGAGCCCTTTAAATATTGGTTGATAGTTTTAATAAATGCACAGCAGTAAAGTTACAGGTTTTCCTTTATTAATTAATTTTTTTTCCGTGGTAGTACCGTACACGGCACAACGATCGGTTCGCGGGCGTCCGACCGTGATCGTCTGCTATCTTTACCGTAAGAGAGCAACATGAGCGCCGTATCTACCCTCCGTCCCTCCGCCTCCTCCTCGCAAGCGGGTTTCAGCGAAAGATGATGTCTTCCTACTTCGGGAGGTGTTAGGCCGTAATCATTTTTTTACTCCGGCCCTTTGGAATGACGTCCTTAAAGGCTTGAACGCGGCGTCGAAAAAGAACTTCTCGTTGCGAGGAGCGAAGGAACGGACTGACCTCCTCGTAACTTTGTACAAGAAAAATGACCGCCATAACTTGAGAACGCGAGTATATTTTTGTCATTTTTGTATTTTCTTCGCGATTTGATATTCCTAGATTTATTTGTCCATAACTTTCTTAATACTCGACCCTGCCGTGGGCCTCGAGGGAAAGACACAGGATCGCTGGCAGACGACTTCGAATGATGATGATAAGCGCGCGCGAGAGTGTTCTTATTTGTGTGTCAAATCGGATGTTTGATTCTAAATCATAGAATCCAGTGCACCGCGCTGGATTCTATGATTTAGTGCGGCGAAGTGGATGACGAACATCTTTCTACGCCGGCGAGCGTTGTGTTGGCCGACGCCGAAGTATAAACAAGCCAGGGTCACTGGCAAAGCCGATGACGTACGGAGTCTGAACGTACAACGCAGCCTGACTCACAGCCACTTCGCCAGCCGTTTCGCTCCAACCCTCCCATCATTGAATTGTTTCGATTATGAGTCGTGGAGCAAATATTGCTTGCTTCTTTTCGTAACTTTAAGTTGCTTAAATTGAAGTTCCGGACAGAAAATGTTTTCCTCCAGGTCCCTACATTCGAAAAGGTTCGTTTCACTGCGAATTTCTAACCAGTACATATATTATTGGAGGGCCACTTTGAAATACTTTTCTTCTTTCAACGAGTGAATTGTCCAAGCAAGTTTGGTTACACCAAACGCATTTTTAATGAACCTTACAGCTCTTTTCTTATTATACTTGGCGACAACTTTTCTTAGCAATGCAGTGGAGGCTATACCTTCCACTGCATTGCCAAGAAAACTTGTCGCAAAATGGGATAGGGAACTCGTGCCTCTATACAGCCACTCGTTCCCTATCCCATTTTGAGCGCTGGATAAGGCTGTGCCAGGGCTCTCCTCAACCTCCACTGCATTGATAAGATAAGTTCCCAGGCAGCACGCCAGAGGAATGCCGAACTTGGGCAAAGGTCTGGCAAACATAAGGGCCCAACTTTGGCGCAGTTAGGTTTTTGCACCATGGCACTCATCAGTGCCAAAGTACGGTGCCTAACTATAGCCTTAGTTGGGCGATCCTAGGGCATGCCAAAGTTCGGCTCTTCTCTGGTACGCCAGAGGAGTGCCAAAGTTGGTGCCATACTTGAGCCATAACTGCCATAGTAAATCCTAATCAGGGAATTCGGGGCATGCCAAGGATTGGCGTCTCTCTGGTCCGCCAGAGGAGCGCCAAAGTTGGTGCCATACTTCAGCCATAACTGCCAGAGCAACGCCTAATTTCGGTATTTGGGACGTGCCAAAGTTTGGCTTTTCTCTGGTTTTGGCCCAAAGATGACAGATGACTGCCAAACGTTCAGAAAAGGAAGCCTAACTTTGGCACTTGTTTGGCGATTTTGCCCCAAAAATGCCAGATCTCAGCCGAACTACAAGGAAGTAAGCCTAACTCCGGCACATCTCCACGGCAATTTTGGCCCAAAGGTGCGAGAGGACTGCCGAACTATAGGAAAGTGAAGCCTAACTTTGGCCCTTGTTTGGCGATCTTGGCCCTATGACTCCAGATGTCAGCCGAACTACAAGCCACTAAGCCTAACTCTGGCATTTCTGTAGCGATTTTGGCCCAAAGGTGCCAGATGACAGCCGAACTATCAAAAAGTGAAACCTAACTTTGGCATTTGTTTGGCAATTTTGGCCCAAAAATTCCAAATATCACCCGAAATACCGGGCAGTAAGCCAAACTCTTGCATTTTTTAGGCAATTTAGACCCAAATATGCCAGATGACAGCCGAATTACCAGGCAGTGAAGCCTAAATTTGGCACTTGTTTGGCGAATTAGGGCCAAACTACCCAGACTCTCGCCAAGGAAGGTCAGGTTTGGCTCTACTTTGGCTTTTTCGGGCTTTTTAATGCCCTAAACTCAAAGACAAAAGCCACATTTTGGCCCAGAACTCGGTGCTACCTGTGTTGTCGCCAAGTATTGTCTTGGAACGGTGCCGGTAAAATTATATGTCACCTTGTTCCATCCTCGAATCAATTCCTTGTCGTAAATTTTACGTTCACTATGTCGTATATCGAAATGTAAGAAATCTTGGAAAGGCCGACGCATTCATTTTTTTCTGGCTGACCCTTCTTCGGGCTGTAAAAGTTCAGCGCTGCGTCGTATTACATGTAGTTTAACGCAGAAAAGCTGGAGGCAGTGTTCCAAATTTATTTGTTTGTTTATTTATAACTTTTGCGTATACACATCTTTTTGAGCGCTGTGTCGGCAAGTGGCAGAATTGCGTTGAAATTTTTTTTAAGTGGATTATGATGCCCTAATTAAATGTCGCAACACCAGGTACCTTTTGCGGCTATATTTTAGGAAGATAAGCATTATTTAGAGTGATCTAGATTAACTAGCGATGAAGGGGGACACAAGAGGTACCGTCTTAAGAGAAAATCTAATCTGACGTGTAAGCACTCCCCCCAAGAAAGAAAAACAAAATATTGACATATATATATATGGGTGCTTTCATTTCAAATCGGGCAGGCTAAAAGAAACTAATTTTCAATTTTGACGAAAATATATATGGTTTGGAGGCATTTCGCAAATGAAGGAGGGCGCAAACCTTTTGCTCCCCAGATTTTTAGTTCTCGAGTTACGAAGCGTAGAAGCCTCAGTGGCAAGAACTAGTGTTTTTGCCCGCCGTCGCAGGTCGCGTATTTGACACCCTCTGTTGGCGCTAGTGTTTTCTCTACACCTTTGTTAACTTTTCCCCCTCATTTAATAGGTACTATAACGATACCTTGACGTATTGAAATATTTTTAGAAAATGAAATGTTTTCGAAAACAAATGTCAAACACGTCACTCAGAACGACTTTCGGTCACCTTTGACAGGTCATTACTTTGTCAGCACTTGAGGTAAATTTTTGTTTCTTGGCTCTATAGAAAGCCCAAAGCAAGCCATTTATAGATAAATTAATACGATTATGATCTGTTGAATAGCCGCTCCGCTACCTTCACGGAAACGTTGCAAGAAATTACAAATGTTGAAAGATTAAAATCGATTTTCTCAAAAAAACAATTTTTGTAAATTTTTCTTTTTTTAATTATTTTATATATACAAGTCTAATACAAGAAAAAACAATATAGAATTGTAATATTTTGGTTTTATGTCCTCTATTTGAGCCGCAATCGCGTGAATTGTGTGCTCTTTCGACTAAAATCAGCACACATTTCACGCGATTGCGGCTAAAATAGAGGATATACAAAAAAAATATTACATTTCTAGATTCTTTTTTCTTCTAGTCAACTATTATATCTAAACTAATTTGAAAAATAAATATTTAAAAAAATGTGGGTTTTCGAGAACATCGATTTCAAACTTACACAAACAAACCTCAAACCGATATTGTGCGCCTCTACTATTTGGAAAATATGTTTTTATTTTTCTTTACGTTTTCAAAAAGAAACGTAAAGTAGGCGAACTTGTGATATTCATTGTAATTTAAAACTTGAAATAAAAGAGATCCCACAGAAGCACACTACAAAACAATGAGTAACAAGTATATACAAATCAAAAGGCAACGCAGCATGAAAAAACATATTGTTTCCATATAGAACGGCTCAATGTAAACGAGGGTGACTACTCAATATACAGCTTATTACGATTGAATGATAAATTTTCACACCATTCCAATCTGTATATAAATCGTCTGGGGTTTCTTTATTGAGTTTAAAAATTCGACAAAAAACTACATTCAAGACTTCATCAGACGCGCCCAGCGAAGAGCCATATGGCTTGAGAACGCGAATGTGAAGCCAACTTGCAGTCATTTTGCACTTCAATTTTGCTGAAAACTGGAGTGTCGTGATCCAGCGCGCGATGCAAGGACATCAATGGACGAGCGAGTTGGTTTCCATCTTTACCGGCGTGGCTACATAGTGAGCGACGGCATCGTCCATGACTCATCCCATGAGCTCTTTGAGCTCAAGGTCGTCGAAGGGCGGCTGAAGGAACTATTGCCTATTTTCATGCAACCCGTTTATATTTCACACGGTGCTCCAACCCACTTCAAAAACAGGCAGAAGGTGTACGAACTAAAAAAAAAAAATATATATGTTGTCGCCAAGTGGATATTCTCCGCGTCGGGGCGTGGGAAAAGCTCGTGTGATGGAGTGGGCGGCGTACTCAAGCACCAGGCATCCATGTATGACTTGATAACTACAGAATTGTACTCCGTAACGTACGCGCAAAGCTTCGTTGAGGAACTCAGACCAAAATTCAAATGTATTTTTCTACTCTCAATCGCCAAAGAGAAACTCACGCGTCTCCGGGAGCTCAAGAAAAAAGAGTGAAAGAAGGTAAAAACACCTAAAGGCATCCGATCCTCACACGTGTGGAGGAAGACGCTGGAGGAACGCGCCTTGAACGTTGCTCTAGAAACGATCTGCGAAAGCACAGAGTAGCTGCATACACGTGTCAAGGTACGCACGTACCGCTTTGTGTCCCGAAATTTAGAAAATCATCAGTGAGTGCGTGCCGGCATGTTCAAAACAGCAATTGTGAACTCCGTGGCTCCTTCACAGTGTGAAAACTGTCTTACAGTTATGTCGAACTAGTAAAAACAAAAATTACTGACTTCGAAAAATTCGCCATCAATGTTTTTGTTTTTTTTACTGGTTCTGCGCGCGCGTTTCTACATTACTGAGGTGCACGAACTGTGCAGTCAACCGTCAGCGATCAGCAAGATCTGAGGATAACAAAACCCGGCGTATATTTCCCGAATATTTATGTACAAGATTTGAATGTTGTGGGAATGTATCATTCGATCGTAATAGGCTCTGTAATGAGTAGCCACCCTTGTTTACTTTCAACCGTTCTATATAGAAACACTTTTTGTCATGTTGCGTTGCGTTTTGATTTGTACATACTTGTTATTTATTGTTTTGTAGTGTGCCTATGTGGTTTCTCTCTTACTTCAAGTTTTAAATTACAATGACTATCGCAAGCTCGCCTACTTTACGTTTCTTTTTGAAAACGTAAACAAAATAAAAAATATTCTTTTTCTTTAAATCGTAGAGGCGCACAATGCCGGTCTGATGTTTGTTTGTAAAAGTTTGAAATTGATTTTCTCAAAAAACCTATTTTTGTTAATTTTTATTTTTTAAATATTTTTAGATATTGCCACGCGCGGCAGCGAGCGAGCGCGTGCGTGGCCGAGTGGTTACCGCGCTTGTCTGTCGAGCGAAAGGTGTAAGTTCGATTCCAGCCAGGGGACTGTCCTTTTATTCATACTTTCAACTGGGCCTTCTCGTAAGTTCGAGAACCTTCTCGTCGGATCGAGTTCCTGAAAGTTCTACGCCGAATGATCCAGAAACCCGCAAGGGTACATAAGCGACTCTGCATGGCGAGCGGAGTCAGTTTTCGCCCCAGCGTTCAACTCTGCTCTCACGCCGACCTCGACGCCCGCGACACTCTGTTCTCTTCCGTTGTTATCGTTTTTCCTTTTTATTTTGGGCACAAGTTCGCCCCATTAAACGTTTAGTTTCTTCAGTTATTATCGCCTCATCAGTTGTCGTTCGTGGCATTTTGGTGGAGGTGCGGGGTACCGCATGTCCGTGCAGCGCAGCCCCCCGAGTTCCCGCAGCACAAGTCCGAACCCAAGCTCCCGAGGACCCAACGAAGACCAGATCGAGACCTGACTGAGTCGCCGCATCAAAGGTCTACACTCGGAACACGGACTCCTGCCACCCAGGACCAACCAGCCAACGAGGCCGACAGTGGACGACCAGCAGTCGCAGACCCCGGCCACTTCTACTGTCATTTACCTGCCCGTCGCACCCCGGACTCCGACGCCTTTCCACGGTGAGATCTACGAGGACGTTGAGGATTGGCTACAACATTACGACCGAGTGGCCCGCCATAACCAATGGAGACCGGAGCAGTGCCTTCAGAATGTCTACTTCGCTCTGGAAGGCACGGCACGCACCTGGTTTGAGAACCACGAACGTCGATTTCGTCGTGGGACGAATTCCAGGCCGAGCTGCGACGCACCTTTGCCAACCAGCAGCGACGACAGCGTGCGGAAGAACTTCTCCAAGCAAGACACCAAGGGCCAAATGAGAGCGTCACAACTTCGTTGAAGACGTTCTCCGCCTCATGAACCGCGGCGACCCAAACGCTCCCGAAGAAAAAAAAGGTTGCGGTTCCTAATGCGGGGCGTGAAAGAAAACATCTTCGGAGGCCTCGTGCGGAGCCCGCCTACCACCGTCGAAGGTTTCATCACTGAGGCCACCAACATCGAATGTGCCCTTCACGCACGAGCCTCACACTACCAGAGACTTCCCGGCTTCACTGCCCTCTCGCCGTCCAGCTGCAGCATCCCGGACATCCGTGAAATTATCCGGGACGTCGTTCGGAAGGAAATCAAGAAGTTCCTGCCTGTTACCCCCCAGCCTGCTTCGCTGTCAATAGCCGAAGTTGTCCGCGAGGAAGTTCCGCGGGCATTCCAACCTGAGGCTCCTGCCAGCGCAGCAGTACCCGAGGAGCCTTCTCTGACCTATGCCGCGGTAGCTCGGAGACCGGCTCCAGCTGCCCGGGAGTATTCGATGCCATCTCGACGTGACCTACCAGAACCGCAGACTTTTTGACGTTGGGAAGGGCAACCCCAGCTCGTCCGCACTGAACAACCGGCGCCTAGGAAGACAGATGTCTGGCGCACGGCCGATCGACAACCGCTGTGTTATCACTGCGGCGAGGCCGATCACGTCTACCGGAAGTGCCCGTACCGACAAATGGACCTGCGAGGTTTCGCGCCAAGCGACCCGCGACCTCGAAATGGGGAGCGACCAAGAGACATCGAGGAGTACCTCCGACGACCCCTGTCCCCGGTGCCGACTCCACCCCGAGGTTCCCGTTCGCCTTTGCCTCGACATGCGCTTTCGCCCTTCCGCCGCTCTCGTCGGGTCAGCCTGTCCCCCCTATCTCGTCGGGAAAATAAGTGCGGCAACGCCTGGAGGTGGCGTTGCCGAAGACGACCGAAGTAAAGAGCCTCCAAGCACGACGGAGCGCTCCCACTCTCCCGACGCTACGCAACGCAACGACGCGCCTGCAACGGTGTCCAACAACCTAAACGTCGTCATCGACGGGCACGACGCATCAGCACTCGTGGACACCGGAGCAGACTACTCAGTCTTTAGTGGGTGGCTCTCCCGCCGCCTTCGAAAAGTCATGACGCCATGGGATGGACCTCAAACACGAACCGCCGGAGGACACCTCATTACGCCAGTCGGAAGATGCACTGCTCGCGTCGAGATCCACGGATAGACGTGCCCTGTGAAGTTCGTCGTTCTGCAAGACTGTGCGAGGGACGTTATCCTCGGAATGTACTTTCTCTACGAGTAGGGCGCCGTCATCGACCTCGGAGCAACCGGCTTACGCTAAGAAAACCTGTTTCACCACCGGAGGAACCGAAAGCGACATTATCCGCGGTCCGAGTTCTCGCAAGCCACGTGAACTTACCGCCGCGGTCGAGTGTTTTTGTGCCAGTCGGGATCACCAAAGCTTTCTGCGGGGAAGTTCTGCTCAAGGGAAGCTTCCAGTTGCTTCTAGGAAGAGGAATAGGCGTCGCACGAGGATTAGCTGAACTTCCGTATGGCCGTACTGTGGCCCTCGTAACGAACTTCCGGAATGAAACGCAACACCTCACGAAAGATGCAGCCGTTGGCCACGTCGAGAAACTCCGAAACTCCCCCGAAATCGCCGCCATTATTGACGACTCCTCGCCACCTCAGCAAGACGGTACGTCGCCAGCGCAACTCGACATCGACCCTAACCTTCCTGGCCCGAAACGACGGCAGCTGATTAACCTCCTCGCCGAATACCGTGACTGCTTTGCGACTTCGTCGAAGGTGCGCCAAACAGCCGTTGCGAAGCACCGCATCGTTACCGAGGACGACGCGCGCACTGTACATCGATCTCCGTACAGAGTCTCTATTAAAGAAAGGGAGGTGATCCAGGAGCAAGTACAAGAAATGCTGAACGACGACATAATCCAGCCATCAAGCAGTCCGTGGGCCTCCCCAGTCGTACTGGTTAAGAAGAAGGACGGAACGCTTAGGTTCTGCGTGGACTACCGACAGCTGAACGCGGTGACGAAGAAAGACGTCTATCCACTCCCCCGCATCGACGACACTTTAGACCGGCTGTGCCACTCTCGATACTTTTCATCGATGAACCTCAAGAGCGGCTACTGGCAGATCGAAGTCGACGAATGAGACCGAGAGAAGACAGCTTTCGTCACGCAGGATGGTCTGTACGAGTTCAAGGTGATGCCCTTCAGACTGTGCACGGCGCCAGCAACGTTCCAGCGTGTAATGGACACCGTACTGGCAGGACTGAAGCGGCAGAGCTGTCTCGTCTACCTCGACGATGTCGTAGTATTTTTCGGCGACTTCGACGAACACTTGCGACGACTCCGAGCTGTTCTCCAAGCCATACGGACCGCCGGACTCACCCTCAAGCCGTCAAAGTGTCGGTTCGCCTAAGACAAACTGAAGTTCCTAGGTCACGTGGTTAGTAACGAAGGCGTTCGCCCCGACCCAGAGAAGACTCGCGCCGTCGCAGCATTTACAGCGCCGAGAGACAAGAAGGCCGTGCGAAGTTTCCTTGGACTATGTGCCTACTATCGGCGCTTTGTTCGGGATTTCGCAAGAATTTCCGCACCGCTAACAAACCTCACAAAGGACGCGGAGAAGTTCGAATGGTCCGAAGAGCAGCAGCAGGCATTCGACGAGCTAAAGCAACGACTTCAGACTCCTCCTGTTCTTGGACATTTCGATCAAAATGCGGAAACCAAATTCACACGGACGCAAGTAACACTGGACTTGGCGCGGTACAGGTTCATGTGCAAGAAGGCACCGAGCGAGTTATCGCCTACGCGAGTCGGACACTGTCCAGGGCGGAGAAAAATTACTCCACGACTGAGAAGAATGCCTTGCGGTCGTCTGGGCAATCATGAAGTTTCGTCCGTACTTGTACGGAGCCCGTTCCGTTTAGTCACGGACCACCACTCGCTCTGCTGGCTTGCGAACCTCAAGGACCCGTCAGGACGCCTCGCTCGATGGAGTCTCCGACTACAGGAGTTCAACATGACTGTGGTCTACAAGTCAGGCCGCAAGCACAGCGACGCCGACTGCCTCTCCAGAGCCCCTGTCGAAACGCCTTCCGGCAGCAGCGACGACGACGACGACGAGTGCTTCCCAGGCGCAGTGAATACCAACGACATGGCCCGACGTCAAAGAGATGATCCTGAGTTGCGCACGCTAATCGAGCACCTCGAAGGACGAGGGGGGACTGTCCCCCGTGTCTTCTTGAGAGCCCTGCCGACCTTCGTCCTCCGACAAGGTGTACTTTACGAGGAGAACTTCGGAGACAACAGCTCGCCATGGCTGCTGGTAATCCCTACCGACCTTAGAGCGGAGATCTTCCAAGCCTGCCACGACGACTCGACGTCCGGACACCTTGGTTACAGCCGTACGCTGGCCCGAATTCGTGAAAGGTATTACTGGCCCAAGCTGCCGAAGACCGTTCACCTCTACACACCATCGTGCCACGAGTGCCAGCGACGCACGAAACCGCCGACGAAGCCGGCAGGTCTCCTGCAGCCGGTTGCTCCCCCGACCGCACCGTTTCAGCAGATCGGAATAGATCTACTTGGTCCTTTCCCACCATCCACGCAAGGAAACCGATGGATTATCGTCGCCACAGATTATCTCACACGGTACGGCGAAACGAAAGCCCTTCCTTCAGGGACAGCTGTGGAAGTTGCCAAGTTTTTTATCGAGTCCATCGTCCTCCGGCATGGCGTTCCCGAAGTCCTGATCTCTGACCGTGGATCATCATTCATGGCCCAACTGACGCAAGAGGTTTTTCGTCTCAGCCACACCAGCGATCGTCGCACCACGGTGTACCACCCGCAGACAGACGGGCTGACGGAGAGACTCAACACGACCATCGCCGACATGGTCTCCATGTACGTCGACGTGGAGCACAAGACATGGGACGAGGTATTGCCGTACGTCACATTTGCCTACCACACGGCCGTGCAAGACACCACCGGAGTGACACCGTTTTTACTGGTTCATGGTCGCAAAGTGACGACGATGCTGGACGCGATGTTACCCCACGAACCGGCTGTCGACGGAAGCGACGACGCCCAGGTGGTTGCTGAACAGGCAGAACAAATCCGTCAGCTCGCCAGACTTCGTATTAGAGTCCAACAACGTGCCGACACTGGCCGCTACAACCTTCGTCGTCGCGACGTCCACTTCCAGCCCGGAGACAGAGTATGGGTCTGGACACCGATTCGCCGCCGTAGTCTCAGTAAGAAACTTCTGAAACGGTATTTCGGACCCTAAAAGGTGCTTCGTCGGCTTGGAGACCTGAACTACGAGGTGATGCCCGACGGAACACGGACTTCATCACGCCGCACTCCACGACCGGAAATCGTCCACGTCGTGCGCCTCAAGCCGTACTACGATCGATAGGACTGTGAATTGTGTTTTGTAATACGCTCGATAGGATTGTGTTGCACAAGTTTACGTAGTTTGCCATAATTTTTGTTTGTTTTGGTGTTTTGTTTCCCGCACGTCGCATCGAGACGATGCGCTTTTAAAGGGGGGAGTAATGCCACGCGCGGCGGTGAGCAAGCGCGTGCGTGGCCGAGTGGTTACCGCGCTTGACTGTCGCGCGGAAGGTGTAGGTTTGATTCCAGCCAGGGGACTGTCCTTTATTTATACTTTCAACTGGGCCTTCTCGTAAGTTCGAGAACATTCTCGTCGGATCAAGTTCCAAAAGTTCTACGCCGAATGATCCAGAAACCAAAGAGGGTACATAAGCGACTCTGCATGGCGAGCGGAGTCAGTTTTCGCCCCAGCGTTCGACTCTGCTCTCTCTCCAACCTCGACGCCCGCGACGCTCTCTTCTCTTCCGTTGTTATCGTTTTTCCTTTTTATTTTTGGGCACAAGCTCGCCCCATTAAAAGGAAACTCCGCTCAATTCCGAAGATTTCGGGATACTGAGTGACTTCGAATTAAAAAGCCCTAGTAAAAAACACTACGTCGTTTGCTTCACAAAACATTGGATATATATTTTGAAATCTAATTTTACACACGAGCTGAAATCGAAACCGAAACTTCGGCCCCCTCCTGCAACGTTGGCCTCGGGCCGCCAAGTACATGGCCATCGCGTGGTACGAGATATCACGTGATCCTCCGCCCAACGACTTGCGGGATTGGGGCGGGCGTGTGGCAGGCGCGAGTGTCGTCTGCACCGCACTCTTCGCCACGTTTTTGGTGTCTACGGCATTCGACGACGTCTGCACAACTGCGGCATAAGTCTGCGCACGTGTTGTCCGTAGTGTAGACGAAACTCCGAGAGGCAATAATCACAAACGGTGAGACGACGACGGTGGTTGTGACGCGGAAGACGGCGGTAACGGCGGGACCACGGTGGGTGGCCGGGCGGGTCCCAAGAAGCGCGCTGCGCAGGTGCGTTACGCCAATCAAGTTGACACCGCTGAGCGCCGAGAGGCAACGTTGCTGACGTCATGCGCTACGCTCGCCCGGAGAAGTAAAAACAAGCAAAAGGGGGGCATGATGATGACGTTTAGCTCAATGTTGGCTGGCTCCGCCCATGCCGTAGCCTTGAATGCGCTGTTGGTTGCGCCTGAATTCGCCCTCTCGAGTTAGCGGATTTCGACAACTTGGCGAGTTGCAAAGTTTGCCGGACCGTTTAAGAAACATTTAAACAGAACTGCGTCGTTATAGCGGAGTTGCCCTTTAAACGTTTAGTTTCTTCAGTTATTATCGCCTCATCAATTGTCGTTCGTGGCAATATAATAGTCGACTACAAGAAAAAACAATCTGCAAATCCAAAATTTTTGTTTTATGTCCTCTATTTGAGCCGTAATCTCGTAAAATGTGTGCTCATTTTAGTCAAATAAGCACACAATTCAGGCGATTGCGGCTCAAATAGAGGACATACAACCAAAATATTACATTTCTAGATTGCTTTTTCTTGTAGCCGACTAATATATCTAAAAGAATTTATAAAATAAAAATTTACACAAATGTTTTTTTTTAGAAAATCGACCTCAAACTTTAAACATTTGTTATGTTTACAACGTTTACGTGAAGGTAGCGGAGCGGCTTATCAACAGATAATAATGATATTATTATATATATATCTATTGGGCTTGATTTGGACTTTATATAAAGACAAAGACGGAAAATGTACCTTAAGTACAGACGGAGTAATGACCTGCCAAATTTGACCAAAACGCGACCAGAGTGACGAGTTTGACGTTTTGTTTAGAAAACAATCGAATTTCTGAAAATATTTGAATACGTCAAGGTACAGTTATAGTACTTATTAATATAGGGGAAAATGTTAAAAGGGTGTAGGAAATATACTAGCGCCAGCAGAGGGTGTCAAACATGCGAACTGCAACGTCATCCAAAAACACTAGTTTCTGCCACTGGGGCTTCTACGCTGGGTAACTCGAGAATAAAAAAAAAATCTGGGGAACATGCGGTTTGTGCCCTCCTTCATTTGAGAAATGACCCCAAAACATATATTCTTTTCCGTTAAAATTAAAAATAAGACCCTTTTAGCCTGCCCGATTTGAGATGAAAACACCCATATACCTATACAAATATATAAAAATGAAAGCCGTTTACAACTCCCTGTAACGCCGAATTAGACCGCAGCTCTTGAGGAGGAGGAGGGGAAAGTATGAAGAGGAGGCTGTGCCCCTCCTCCTCTCCTGCTCACCTCCCACTTTGGAGAAATTTTTCCGCTATATTTAGCGGGGAAATTTTTCCGCTAGATTTAGTGGGGAAAATGTTCCACTAGACCTAGCGGGGAAATTTTCCCCCTAAATTTAGCCGGGAAATTTTTCTGCTAGATTTAGCGGGGAAATCCTTCCGCTAGACTTTGCGGGGAAATTTTCCGCTAGATTTAGCAAGGAAATTTCCCCCTAAATTTAGCGGGAAAAGTTTTCCGCTAAATATTGCGGGGAAATTTTTTCGCTTGATTTAGGGGGAAAAGGTTTCTATAGGGGGGGAATTTTTCCGCTTGATATAGCGGGGAACTTTTTCCGCCAGATTTACCGGGGAAATTTACCCATAATGCACCGCGCGGTTACGCCAAGCCGACGGCGACGGCGACGGCGACGGCGACGCCGACGCCGCTCAAGCCGGAAACGGGCGCCTAAGAGCTGCGCTGTAAAAGGGCCGCCAGTTTCATTTTGTTTTGTTTTTCGAAGTAATATATGTTGGCTAACCTTGTCCTGTTTGAAGCACTTTTTTGTGCATGGTGCTTGTTTGTGTACTTGGGGTACTCTCGGATGAACTACTGGGTGATTCAAGGAGAGGCCAGGCTCTCTAAATCAACCGCAAAATTCGGTTTCTTAACCTATCGCGCTACGACTTTGTGCAGCGTTGCCCACAGATGGTGTTTTTTTTTTTTTTTTGTAAAATTTGCGAATACCGAACTATGGAAACGCAGCGAAGCCACCGGTCTTCGAACAACACGACGCCCTTTCGCACGGGAGTCAAGAGATGGCGCAAGCGGTCGCGACGCCAACTGCCGCCAACGAACGAGCACACGATGCCGAGAGCCGGCGTCTTTAGCAGTCAAGGAACTGCAGTTCTTTGTTGTTACCGCGCCTGTTTTTGTTTCTGCGACTGTCGCCGCCTGCGGAACGCGCGCCGCTTTTGAGTCGAAAATATCGCCCGCTAAAGGCGCCGGCTCTCGGCGCCGCATGCTCGGTCGTTGACGGCGTTCGTTGAGCCATCTCTTGTCTCTCGTGCGAAACGGCGCCGTTTTGTTTGAAGACCGGTGGCGTCGCTGCGTTTCCATAGGACCTAAGCCTTTTTCTTTCTTTACTTTTCCTCAGGTAAGCTCGCTCTTTGCGAATTTTACAAAAAATGCACCATCTCTGGGCAACGCCGCACAAAGTCATAGCGCGATAGTTTAAGAAATCGAATTTTGTGATCGATTTAAAGAGCCTGGTCTCTCCTTGAATCACCCAGTATACTTTTGTGATGCAAAACTCTAAATAGTACTATCAATACTATGGATAGTGGAAGCCACATTTAATGATGATAGTGAAGAAACTATTGATAGTGCTATCCATAGTCGACTATCGTAAAACTATCGATACTACTATCGATAGTATAACCACGATAGTCGACTATCAATACTAGTATCGTTAGTATAACATCAATTGTCGACTATCGTTAAACTGTCGATTGTTGACTGATGTGGTACTCGATAGCATACTATCAATAGTCGCCTATCGTGAAATTGTTTATAGTCGAGTATCAAAAACTATCGTTATAAAAGTATTGTAATGCTATCGATGGGGTTTTATTAGGTGACGGACAAAGAACGTCCAGGAAATGTCGTATAGCACGGAGGAAAACGCAACTCCTCACTCTAAGAAATGCCTGCGCGTCTACTAAGCCGCAAAACACTCGAAGAGTCAATCACTGCGATGTACAAAATCAGCTCAGCGAATGATGGGGCGGAACATCTGTTTGGACCTTAAAATTAAGTCTGCGTTGTGCCATTACCCAATGCAAGCATGACGGTTTGCAATGTGTAATGCCACAGCGCAGACTTCGTTATTAGGTCTAAACGGATGTTGCGCTTCATCATTCTCTCAGCTGATTTCGCAGATTGCAGAGACTGGCTCCCTGAGAAGTTTGCAGGTATGTAGACGCACAGGCATTTCCTAGAGTGCAGTTAGTGACTTCTGGATAATTAATGAGGAACAATTTAAAACATATTGAAAAACAATAAAAAAACAGAAGAAGTCCTTAGAAACTTTTGACTATAAACTAATGAAATATATCTTGTACACACTTGAAACATTATGAATAAAAGATATAAACCTGATAAGTTGTCGAAATTTTGTTTTTGTTTCAGATTCCCTTCCGGGGTGCGCCCTGTGTTTCTTATGAGCTCAATGAGAAACATGAATATTCCTGTCGCCCGTGAAAAGTAAACTATATATGTGTTGTATTAATCCGCAACCTTACTCAAATCTAATGCTAGCGACGGTGATCGAATGCGCGAGAATGGGGACATGACTTTTCGCCAAAGAAAAGACAAATTTGACGCTTTTGAAAACAAAAAGGACAGGAAAAGAAAGGGAAAAATATTGCCATTCGGATTCACACGTATTTTTCACTGAAGTAATGACTCGTTGCCAAAATATTCTCACTTGGATCGCAATAAATGTTCGTTTTTATCATTTTTGTTTTATCTAGTTGGCGTTATTTCCACAAAATTATTGGATTTGCAAAATGGAAAAAATAAAGCATCAATAACCAGGTTTTTTTTATATAAGCCTTTAATCTGGTAATTTTTAGTGTGAAGTATGCCCAACGAAATCTCTCTGCCATTTATTGTAGCATATATATTCATTTATAGATTATGTGACGGCAACTGTATTTTGAAGTTGTATTTTATGCCAACATGTAAGTATTTTCCCAACTACCGTTCTTAATTAAACTCTGCCAAAATTGAACCGATCAAAAACTGGCAACTTATTTATTTATTTATTTATTTATTTATTATTATTTTTTTGTGCCTCAGAACGACTGAAGTCAGTCTTGGTATGAGGCACATGCGTACAGTGAACAAAACACATGCGGGAATGCTACATGACTATGAATCGTAGAGTGAAATTTCAAGTTCACGTTTAAATGAGATGTAATCTGTAAAAACATCTAAAAAAGATTTCGATGTCATGAATGATATCGAAGCGCTCATTATGTGAAAATGCCTTCTCATCTACTCCGTTTTTTTTTTATATATTTGTTACCCTCTGTATAACTCTGTTCCCTCTACTATGGTTAGGCATCTGTGTTTTGTACCAGCCTACGAAAATCCTCTAATGAGGATTAGTAGTATTGATAAATAAATAAAAAATAATAAATAAGTGCTTTTGTAAACAGCTAATTCCCAATTTTACTGAATTCCCTATAAAAGGTCATGAAGGGAAAATTAAATTATTAACTCCACCAGATTGCTCATTTATATCTGTCATTTGTCAAGGCCATAAAAAGGAAGATTTGTGATTTGAATAATAAACAAAACACCAGCGTGAAACAAACTTGTGGAAACACTGATGCTAAATTTCTTCAGCGAGTGTTTTCAATAGCTCCAAGACAAACAAGAAATACTGAGTATATTGAACAGATTTACAAATGCGTTTCGAAGGTCTCCAGCTAAACGTAGAGGGAAAAAAACAAGGAGTGGAGAAAAAGAGACACACACTGCTGGACTATCAACCATTTACTGAAATTCTTCTTTTTTTTTGATCTACCATCATGAATTATAATATTTAGTTCCCAGGGGTAACTTCTTCTTCGGTATGATATTTGTTGTCTTGCGTTCCCACGTTCCTGACTTGGTTTCTCACTTGGGGCGCTCCAAGAAGATACATTTTTTCTCTCGGAAATAGCGTAATGGAGGCGGCACTCACGCAGTCATCCCCGCGCGCCTCAATAGCCAGAGATTCCAGGATTTCCCTTGCAAGCTGTTTTTGTGTTTTCCGACGATGGTAATGTTTTCGAAATCAGGAGCACATTGGCATACTCGACAATGCGCCGGAAGATAAAAAGCTGACATTAGCGCGCCAACGGAAGCTGCATGCTCCCGGGTGCGGTCGTTAATACACCGCCCAGTTTCTCCAATGTAGCATTTGCCACATGACAACGGAATACTATACACAACTCCTTTCTCACACGGAGCGTACGGTGTTCGGTGCGCGATGCCACAGGTGGACCTTTGATTTCGGTCATTCCTACAATTCACCTTGCGGCACATGGCATATGCCTTGTTGGGGGCTGAGCATCCGACCTGTACGCCTTGTCGGCCGGCGATCTTTTTTAGGCGATGCGTTATCCCGTGGATGTATGGCATCACAACAAGGGGTTTGGTGGGCTTCTTTTTCGTTGGTTGTTCACTGTTTTCCTGTTTTTGCCGCACTTGCTTGCAGAGGCTCTCGCATACCGGTATTAAGAGTGTGCTTGCGTAACCAGAGTCCTGAATCCTACAGAGCTGTTTTTGAAAACTGCGGCCGACTCTATGGGGGCAAGAGTTTTGTAATGCCGAGACAAGAGCTTTGGTGGCCAACCCTCGTTTTCCAGTTTTGAGTGTTCCGAGTTGCTTGGATGGAATCCTTTACATGAGCGGGTTTCATGCATCCAGCACACGTGGGTATTCCTGAACTCCAAGGAGAGATCCAGAAACAGTATCGACTGGTTTACCGGAAGTTCCTGCGTGAAAGATAGTTCTGGGCAGCTGTGTTTATAGGTGCGTATGACATCATCTAAACACCCGTTGCTCGGCTCGTCTGCATCGGAATTACACAGTATGAGAAAGTCATCTACATACCGGAAAATGGCCTCCATGCGTTGATCTTTTAGATTTTCTTGGATATTCTTACCGCGTGCTGCAAGGTACAAATCGCACAAGTATGGGTCTACTCGGGATCCTATGCAGACTCCACTTTTCTGTACATAGTGTTGCTCCTGGTGTGATACCACAGTCGCTGTGAGGTAGATTTCTAGAAGCTCCAAGAAGCTATCGAGGCTCATACCAGCTGCATTTTGGAAGCATTGAAGGCCCTGCTCCTCGATGGTTGTTCGGAGGATCATCAGGAGAGCGGCATGGGGAATCGAATAATACATGTCCTGGATATCTAAGGAGAAACCCGAAACAATTTCACATCCTTTTTCCTGTAGGAAGGAAATCACTCGGTCCGAGTTTGGTATTCTGAAGGGGTCGTTTAATTTAACTTGTGATATAATCTTTGCCAAAATTTGTGACAGATTACTTTGCCATGTGTGTCTCTCTGATACGATGGCGCGAACAGGAACATAATTTTTGTATGTTTTTGACGAGAAAAAGACACGCTATTCACCTTGTTGCGATCCTCTGATTTTGGTGATGAGGCTCTTGCATTGTTTCTTTTCGAGTGATTTTAGGATGGCTTTTTTTGCTGATAGAGTTTGTTTTGGATCTACTTGTTGAAGTTGTGCCTCGATAGCTCGATAGCTTCTTGGAGCTTCTAGAAGTCTACCTCACAGCGACTGTGGTATCACACCAGGAGCAACACTATGTACAGAAAAGTGGAGTCTGCATAGGATCCCTAGTGGCACCATACTTGTGCGATTCGTACCTTGCAGCTTACGGTAAGAATATCCAAGAAAATCTAAAAGATCAACGCATCCAGACCATTTTCCGGTATGTAGACGACTTTCTCATACTGTGTAATTCCGATGCAGACGAGCTGAGCAACGGATGTTTAGATGATGTCAGACGCACCTTTAAACACAGCTGCCCAGGACTATCTTTCCCCCAGGAACTTCCAGTAAACCAGTCCATACGGTTTCTGGATCTCTCCTTGGAGTTCAGGAATATCCACGTGTACTGGATGTATGAAGCCCGCTCATGTAAAGGATTCCTTCTAAGCAACTCGGAACACTCAAAAACTGTATAACGAGGGTTGGCCACAAAAGCTCTTGTCTCGGCATTACAAAAATCTGGCCCCCATAAAGTCGGCCGCAGTTTTCAAAAACAGCTCTGTAGGCTTCAGGACTCTGGTTACGCAAGCACACTCCTAATACCGGTATGCGAGAGCCTCTGCAAGCAAGTGCGGCAAAAACAGGAAAACAGTGCTCAACCAACAAAAAAGAAGTCCCCCAAACCTCTTGTGGTGATGCCATACATCCACCGGATAACGCATCGCCTAAAAAAGATCGCCGGCCGACAAGGCGTACAGGTCGTATGCTCAGCCCCCAACAAGGCATATGCCATGTTCCGTAAGGTGAATTGTAGGAATGACCAAAATCAGAGGTCCACCTGTGACATCGCGCACCGAACACCGTACGCCCCGTGCGAGAAAGGAGTTGTGTATAGTATTCCGTTGTCATGTGGCAAATGCTACATTGGAGAAACTGGGCGGTGTATTAACGACCGCACCAGGGAGCATGCAGCTTCCGTTGGCGCACTAATGTCAGCAGGCCATCTTCCGGCGCATTGTCGAGTATGCCAATGTGCTCCTGATTTCGAAAACATTACCATCGTCGGAAAACACAAAAAACCAGCTTGCAAGGGAAATCCTGGAATCTCTGGCTATTGAGGCGCGCGGGGATGACTGCGTGAGTGCCGCCTCCATTACGCTATTTCCGAAAGAAAAAATGTATCTTCTGGGAGCGCCCCAAGTGAGAACTCAAGTCAGGAACATGTGAACGCTAGCCACCAAATATCATACTGAAGAAGATGAAGTTACCCCTGGGAACTCAATAGTATAATTCATGAAGGTAGATGAAAAAGAAAAAGAAGAATTTCAGTAAATGGTTGATAGTCCAGCAGTGTGTGTCTCTTTTTTTCCACTCCTTGTTTTTTCCCCTCTACGTTCAGCTGGTAACCTTCGAAATCATGTCATACCAACCAGCTTAGCTCCAGGCAGTTACAAATGCGGACGTCCGAACCTGGGGAGCCTAATTTCTGAGCCCCATGAATATGCAAAATTTGTGTTCAAGAAAATGAGCAAACTCCCATTTATATCTTACCTTTAAAATTGGTGTACTCGATAGTTTTCTGACAGCGGATTTTCGATAGCATCGATAGTCGACTAAAAGCTAAATATCGACAGATAATTCTATTCATAGAACTATCTATTGAAACTATTGCTAGTACTATCAATAGTTAACTATCGATAATACTATCAATGATACTACTGATTGTCGACTATCGATAGCAGTATCGATAGCCGACTATCGAGTGTCAACTATTGACAGTCCACTATCGACACTCTTAGAAAAATTCATGATGAGTCAGTATGGTATTTTCCCGAAGCAATGGAAAGATGCTATTATAGTTCCAATATTCAAGGTGGGAGATGCCTGCCTCGTGAAAAACTACAGGCCTGTGCCTTTACTGTGTGGGTTTTCGAATGTTTTTGAAATTGTGGTGCAAAGGCGACTTCCTTTTTATTTCCGCCCAAAAATCAATCCTGCGCAGCATGGATTCCTTCAGGGGAGATCAGTTGGGACTATTTTATGGACATTTTTCAATTAATCGTCTCCACTCGTTTTTAACCAGGGGCAAGTTGATATTGAGTACTTTGATATGTCGAAGGCATTCGATACGGTGACTCATGTTTTGCTATTGTCTAAACGGCGGTTGTATGGTTTATGTCCTTTGTATCTTGCTTGGTTTGAATCATACCGTTTTCCGCGTACAAACGCGGTGCGGATTTCGAATATTTTATCGGATCATTTCATCTCAACGTCAGGCGTTCCACAGGGCTCAAACTTGGGACCTCTCTTTTTTTCTAATTTTTATAAATGATATTGTTTCCGCTGTCAAGAGTGCTAAGATTCTACTTTTCGCAGACGACATCAAGCTTTATTTCTCGGTGCGTGGCTTAGACGATTGTTTATTACTAAAACAGGATATTGACCGTGTGTCAGTGTGGAGCTCATACAATATATTGTTCATTAACACACAGACAAAAATTATTTCTTTGTTCAGAAAGCGCGACCTGATTGTTTTTCAATATACGCTACCGAATGCGACAATGATTCAGCGCTTGACCGGCAGTTTGATACTTTAGACCCATGTTACGGATAAAAAAAGAAGGACGCGGGATGGCCAAAAAAACATGCTTTTCGTGTAAGGCTCGTCAAATTATGAGGCGCTGGAGAAATGCAGCCTTCTGCCTTAAGTCCTTATTTCGAACTCTTTTTGTTCGCCTTCCGCCCATTGAAAAGCATGCGGGAAGGGCCTTAGAACGCACCTGGTATCGTTGCGCCGCAGCGTTCTTCCGCAACATAAAGTTCGTCTGCGTTCCTCGCCGTCACCATGGCAACGAACGCCGAATGAATGGAAGCACGCACGGTACCGCCGCGTGAAGCCTGCAAGAGCTGACGCCATTTTACGAACGCAGTCTGCTAGCCAAAGCCGAACGCGGTATGTCAGATCCAGAGCCGTAAATGTAGAGAGTTTGGCCATTCGTTGGGAAGTATAGGAGACAAATAAGGAGGCGCCATTGGCCGAAAGCGGGCTGGGCGTGTTCCAGGGCGTCTTCAGAAATTCGAATGTGACCAACCAGAAGCCGGAAATAATACCCTGGCGGTGGTCGCGAGAAACAAACCTGATAACTGCATTGGAGTAACTCTCGATGACTGAAAATATGGTACACGTGATGTTTCAATCCCGCTCATTCAAAATGATGGTGGAAGAGTGCGACTAGCGGAACGATCGACATAATCCGTACGCCAAGTGCCAAGGGCCGGGAATCTGCCGTCCGAGCGGTCACACTCTGTCCGAGCAAAACAGAGTTGAGCGGCGCATTCGTTTCTTACATCTTTCTGGATGATCATGATCAAAACATCACGTGCACCCTATTTTCAACCACAAAGAGTCACCACACTTCACTCTTACGTGCTTATTAAAACCATTTACGAACATAGACCTTTGATGAGAACTGTTTCTCGCTACCACCGCTAGGGGATTCTTTTCGGCTTCTAGTTGGTCAAGAGAGCATGCCAAGCCCTCTTTCCGAGTCTGCCGCACGCCCTGGCTCTGCCCGCACCTCCCATTGACCAAACTCTCTACATATACGGCTCTGGTCAGATCAACCGCCTCCGCAGGTGCTCGATCGCCGTCACTGCCCATTTGTTTTGTTCCTTGATTCGACCAAGACTTGAATTAAGTTCCGTAGTGTCGAACTCCTTTTCTGTAAATCACTGCAAGAAAATTGAAAGAGTTTAGGAGCGTCTGGTTTGAGTAGCATACGATAGATACTTTAATCGTCGTTGTTATTATAGTTACGAAGCACTACTTAAATATCTTAACTTACGAGAGCTAAGTAAACGGCGTACCATTCGTGATTTGTCCTTTTTGCATAAAGTCATCTGTGGTAAAATTGATAGTATTTCAATCTTAGCATCTGGGAACTTTCATATACATTTTAGTACTCGCAGATTTCTTTGCAATTTTACCCAAATACACCATACCATGCCTCGCCAACGTCTGGGATTCAGCACCTTTATAACGAGCTTTCTTTTCCTGATCTTGACATCTACGCAGATACGTTTTTAACTATGGTGAAGCATTTATAGAGTTTGAAATTTTGTTTGCGTTTCTATCATTGTGTTTGTTTTGATTTTAGCGCTTTGCGTTATATGTAGCGTCTTGTTATATGTGTGTATTACGTTGTTAATTTTGTGGTTAGTATTGATTAACCTGTGCCTGAACCTGTGCCTCAACAGACTGATGCCTCTTTAATGTGATGGTTATTTTTTATAGTGTACCAATACGTAGTCCTTCGTGGCCGTTATTGGACACTACCAGAGAATAAAGTGTATTATTATTCTTACTATTATGATATCGATAGTCAAATTTTCGATCGTTTTTGCATCAGTACACGACAAAAGAACTTAAAGACAGTGCACCATTGTAAATGATCAGTCACAGTTTTTATCAACTTCCAGTCTACAATGGATACGGCATAATGTACGCGAGTACTCAATCAAAAGAGTGAATTTCAAAACAAAACATGTTATCCTGTGTTGTTGGATATTCGCGTATTACGTTTTCCTCTGGACAGAAATAGTGGAGATCTTATATATATATATATATATATATATATATATATATATATATATTATATATATATATATATATATATATATATTCGTTCATAATATTACTACGGCTGCACTTGTCAATCTTCACTCATTCCCATCATATTTATATATATGTTTTTTTCATCTCAACTCAGGCACGAATTTAGGTTCAATTTTTAATCTTTTTGAAAAACATACATGTTATCGAGCAATTCCTATAATAAAAGAAGACCCAAACGGCAAGTTTGTCGGATTTTTTGTTCTCAAGTAATGGACCGTTGAAGCGGCCAAGATCGAAACTATCGTTTTTCCAGCTTATAGGGGTGCCATGTTTCACTCGATCCCTTTTCCTTACATTTTACGCTACATCAATATAACTTTTTGGGAACACTCTCGACATATGTTTTTTTATGCTAATTAAGCGTCTAGGTCATAACATTCACATCATTGCCATAGCTTCGAATGTACGTTTTTGAGGTCTTTGTTTATTGCGGGGTCATTTTGTATCGGAAACCGCTACAGGTTTACTTTTGTTTTTCTAGGAAAGACGGGGGAGGTTTGCCAGAGCTGATCTCATAGCAGTGAGCTTTCTACGCAGTTAGTAGGAATGAGTGTGAAAGCAGCTTTTGCCATTCTGGAACAGTGCCAAATAAGTTCGCTACTTAGGACAATCAAATAATCTTCAGTTTGTTCCTTTGCCCTCTAGGCTCTTAGCGCTTTTATTCAAGGAGAAATTGATAAAGCATGAAGGAATCATGAAAATAAATACTTCTTTTACATTTTCTTTTTTTTACAGTTTAGTCTCTGCAAGGAAGCTTATTTCTACGAAAGGCAACGAACTGGAAGGTAGCAGTTCGGGGACTAAGATGGAAAGTAGAAACATGTATTGATCAATGTGGCACAACGCATGGAAGAGATGGAGAGACGCCGGCAAATTGGCTTGCTGAGGCACGATTTAGAAGGTGTAAAAATATCGGTGGGTTTGACGCCGAACGTTGAAAGACTTCAGTTTCTATCACATGGTCGGTACAAGAGCGTGGTTTCGAGCGTGATCGTCCTGCCAGATAATTATATTTATCGCCAGTGATTTTCCATGCCTTCTTCTACATACAGTTTTCACTTTTTGATATCATCGTGCCCATGAACTTGTCGTCAGCGACAGCAAATTATATTTAACATCCATAGAACATTAGAACATAGCGCCAAGGCGGGGGTGTATGAACATAGAGTTAGAGGGGGTCGATCGTATAGAAAATGGATTAGGACTTCAGAGTGCGTTGGGATAAAAAAATGGCTGCCAAATCTACTCAAGTTAGAGAAGGAGGGACAAAACGATGTCTCCCGTGAATGAAGGATAAAGCACAATGAGTTTGTTTTGTCAAAATGTAGAATGAGAACAACTAGAGGAGAAAAATGGAAAAATACAAGTCAAAGAAGCAGCGGAAACGAAGTAGAGGCAGTCACAGAATAAATTATTCTCTTTGTTCGAGAAAGATTTCAGTAATCTCTAAGGAATAACCTGGCTTTTGGGAGTTCACAGAAGAAGAAAATAAATTCATCGTTTGTGTGGTATATGAGCCGGCATAAATAAAAGAATTCACGTAAACGATTGACAGAAAAGCTGAAAAAATGAAAGTCGCTTACAACCCCCTGTAACACCGAATTATAGCGCAGCTCTTGAGGAGGAGGAGGGATGGGTACTGAGGGGAGCGTATACCCTTCCTCCCTCCTCCTCACCTCCTCATCCTGCATGCTACTCCTCCCTCCGAGCGGCGTCGCCGTCGCGGTCGGCGTAACCATGAGGTCACGTGACTCTTGTGACGTCACGTGACCTCACGGGGGTCGCTTGACCTCATGGGGGTCACGTGACCTTATTGGGGTCACGTGACCACATGGGGGTCCCGTGACATCACGGGGGACACGTGACGTCACCGGGGTCACGTGACGTCACCTGGGTCACTTGACCCCCGTGAAGTCACGTGACGTCATCGTGATGACGTCATCGCCATTGTCAGTTATGACGTCACACGTGATGACGATGATGTTATCAGTAACGTCATCGTGATTATGACATTGACGATGAGGATGACGACATCGTGATGTCGTCATCGTGATGATGATGATGAAGATGAGGATGACATCTGATGACATCATCAGTGACGCCATCGTGATGGCGTCATCATGATAACGTCATTGATGACGTCATCAGTGACGTCACGCGTCCCACAGTGCACCGCGCGGTTACGCCGACGCCGACGCCACTCAAGCCGGAAACGGGCGGCTAAGAGCTGCGTTCTGAGATATGGACATTCTTCATGGTAGCGAGAAGGGCAGAAATAAAATATATTTGGAAAATTCTATAGAATCTTCCAAAATGGCAGCAAATAAGAGGAGTGAAGGATCTGCAGTGATTTAAAACTAATAGACAAGGGAAACCGTAATTTGTTGTGTTGGAGATTTGTAATAAAATAACTGTATGGTCCGAAGGTTATGAATGTTTCATTGGAAGTGAAAAGAAAGCCAGTGTGACAAGAGAAAAACACGGTAAATTTGAAGATAGTACATTCTCTGAAATAAATCGGTATGCAAACAGAAGGCCGAGTTGGTGGTAAATTATTGATTTATTATACTCCGTTTCACCTTAAGTCCGAGCGCAGCGCACGCTACGAAACAACAGAGCCAACCAAAAAGCGGCAAAGGTGCAACGTCACGGAGTGCATCACCGGGGGACCCAATCAGGTGCAAAAAGTGCGCTTTCGTCGCTCCTTGGTTGGCCTTATCGTCTTGTAGCGTCCGCTGCGCTTACACCTAAAGTGAAACGGAGTAGTGTGCTGACGCCTGATAGAGACTGATGTAATTTCGGAAGTTGGTCCTAGTCAGCTACGCTGCACTATAATTAAGAAAAGACGGAAATGAAATATATAAAATGAGAACAAAATAAAATTATCGTAATGAATATGAAAGGGATAATGGTTATATGTAATAACTCAAACAGATACACGCCTACAGACGCACGCAGCACGTAACAATCCTCGCACATACATATGTTGCAGATACATTTATAGGAGGAAAGGAACGTAGTTCTAGAAGGCTGTAGAATAATGAAGAGGTGTTTAGAGAAAGCATGTAAGAGGGGGGCAGATCGAGAAATGGAAAGTATCCTGATCAATTTGATTTAACCCGGGGTGAAAACAATGCTTTGGGGAATACATAGTCCTATCCGTACACGGCATCAGATAAGGGCCGAGTTTCTAACAACGTACTCGTAAAGCAGTCACGGAAAAGGAAGTATACTCAGCGAGAAAAAGAGTTGAGCGATTAAATGATTAGCGCATTGTAGTGGAGAAGTTCCGCGGGGGTTCTTTAACGCTGTAGTCGAACGCTCTCTCCCTTTATAAAAGCTATGGCTGGAAGGTTCGGACTAATTGGAAACATGCACAGACCGTGGGGGAATGTAATGCACAGTTGAAATATTTAACTTCCCGTCTTTGCTGATCAAATCGTACATTAGCATTAAGACCATGAACACCATCCGTATGCAGTTTTCCTACGTCTTTTGTGTTTGTTTACCAACCCAAGAGTGCTTATTTTCATGATGCTCCACTCGAACAGAAATATAGACTGGTGTGAAAATTTGACCCTAGTGCAAATTGGCGGTGGTGTTTTTTTTATTTAAATATTTATTAACAGCTTCGCGCCAGAGCTTGGCACCAGAGCCGCATTATAATATGAATAAAATAGTGCAAGAAAATAATCACAAGTTGTTTCAAGGCATTTAACAATGTCGTAAGCTATATACAACACAATTAGAATACAAATTTCTAAGTTTAAATAAAAATAAACTATGTTTATACACCACTCAAAAATGAATCAATAAAAAATACTTGATGTGTCTGATCGAAATATACACACTTTTATTGATCGGGTATGACAAGCATTGGTCGTTTAGGCGTCCTGGGAAACCTCTATGTTTTGTGATATCGAGATCAGTTTACCGTAAAATATTAGAAAAAAAAAAAAAAACTTTCGTTGACATCATGTCCGTATTCAGTGTCAATAGAGGGTTTTTGGTTTTTCTAGTAACAAACTTTTAAAGAATGTAAGTGACCCTCACATACGTACTGTCTTCACTGCGTATTCAACAGGCTTAGCGGACGTAATACGGGTCAATATTCATCACGATCCGTCGATTAATTAACTAAAATTTCCCAGTGAACTTTTTAAGAATTGGTGTTATGAATTTTGTTCAAACTGCAATTTTAAGTCCCATCACTGATTATGGCTAGACCAATGTATACGATATGCTGAAAGGCAAATATCTTTGAAATATTGATCCATTCGTTTTTGCATGTTTGTTTCAGGTTATAAGAGGGCGGGCATACAAGCGTGCCCTATGATTTAGGGTTGGGTGCCCTAAGGAATGAGGATAAATGTGACTCGATTTTTTTCCACATTCATAGTTCGTTTCAGCATAAATCCGGAGGCAACCGACGCTGCAAACTAATGGGATCAATCAAGCAGCCTCAAAAGCGCAAGTCGCGTGATCTTTCTCTTCATGATTGGTTCAGCGACAATGGAACAAGAACAAAGGCATGACAAACTTTTAGATGGTGGGCTGTTGACGATGTCTGATTGGTCCAGTGGCCTCGTAGCGTGGGCTGCGTCTGGACTGAAGGTGAACCCGTTCGCAGCTTCCACCGCTCCCAGTGGTGAGTAGCGCCCGTGTTTGTTTTCTCGCTTGCGTTCGACTTTTTAGCGCTCTTAACCCTGGTACAAAACAGCTTCCACCAACCACGCGCTGCCGAGATAAAGAAGAGTTGACCGCTACGTGTACATCACCCTTGTACCTTAATAACAACGTTACTAGACTACCACAGTTTCGAACATCCCGCAAAGGGCGGTACCCCCCCCCCCCCCCCCCTTCCTTCCAGTCACTTCAGTCCGCCTTCCGTTGTTTGAAGCGCCATCTAGATTTTCGTTTCAGAACGGTGTGTTCCATAGAATGCAGTTGAACGCCATCTAGACGCTGCGCATCGAAACGTACGCATTCCATAGCATGCACAGCAGTTACCACTGCAGCCGTCCGACGCGCGTCGAACGACGCTTGGTGGTGACTCCAGGTGAGTGAGGGGGTACTGCTCGTGCATGCAGCGTCTATCAGCAGTTCCGTAACTGAGTTAACTGGTAACGTTGCTTAATAATGAGGGGTGCTTCGTGCACGCGCTTTCTGAATTTTCGTCAAACAATAAAAAACGTAGCGCTAAATATCTGAAATATAATTGCCTTTCCAAAGATTACATAATTGGTCTAACCTTTAATAGTGATGGGCTTAAAAATTGCAATTAGAACATAACGCATAAAACCAATAATTCAAAAACATTTATTAAGCAATCTTAGTTACTAAGCCGAGGGATCGTGATGAATATTGCCCTGTGAAACTGCCGCTGAGCGTGTTAAGTACAGAGTGATTACAGTACCCATATAAGGGTCACCCACTTTCAAGAAGAAAATGTGTCACATGAAAAAGAAACACCCTGTATACTGTACCTACCTGACGTCAGCGACAATTGCCTGCTGCACGTTTATCTTAATATTTCTGTGTCACATTTTTGCAACACTGTTGGAACTATTTTAGATTCGAGCAAAGAGAATTTTAATGCGATTAATTTGACATTACTTTTGTTTTTAGACAATTGTCTTCACAGTTTTCCAAAGCGTTCTGTTAGCGATAGCAGTAAAATATTCAAACTGAAAGTAACTGGAGGTTCTTGAGCTGAATATTCAACTGAGAAGAGAATATTAAAACTGAAACCGCATCCTTTAATATAATAATCGTAAGGCTTAGGAATAAGTCAAAACGTTCGTTCCGAGCTGCATAGTGTGATACCACAGATCAACGATGGGACGCAGACCATATCGGCGCGAATGCTTACATGAACACTGTTTTTGATGCCAAGGTTACACCATTTGTGTGCATATCCATCTGTTATTCACTAATCCTGAACATTTTGTTTTTAGGAAACCACGAAGAAGCCAATCGTACCCCTTTAAAACTCAGAGCTGGAATGGTAACTCTACTTCTGGGGAGGAACGCGGCAATGTTCTCAAAATTGCCGTTGTTATTTTTCCTTTTTCTTTCCTTCTTTTCGAATTATTTCTTTCACCCACAAGTCTGACGACTAGTTCTCAATGAATCCCTTCGGAATTTATTGTGAGGGTATTTTAAACACATTGGATTTTCTTAAACTCTCCTGATCCTCTGGTATAGACTGTATATGTCCTAATTTCTTAAAACATACTAAATTGCACTTTTCTATTCTTCTTGCCAAAATATTTTCCTAACCTTTGAAACAAGTCATATTACCAGATGACTGTTGAGTAGCCAAGGTTTTTCCAGTTCACGAATGAGGTGACAACCTTAACCCACGTTACTTTCTCCCGATCTTACTGATCAGTGTCCCACGCAACATTCGTGAGCATACCGTTTACTCTAATTCAGTCCACATTTTAAATCAAAACTTTTATATTGGCCTTCTCAACACGACTTTCTAAGTGTTTTTTTATGCGTGAAGAGCAGTTAGTAGCAATAATCAGGCTCTACCTCCTTGTGACGCACTAAAGGTGTACTTATAAGACACGCTATATATATGCACCTAGTATAATTCTAGTGATCAAAAAATATATGCTTCGTATTATACACACTATGTTTTAAGCACGATATAGTATATATTTACGAAAAAAACAAATACGCAGAGGAAAAAAATATATTAGAGGAAATGTGAAAACGATAAACACATGTAAAACAATTGCTAACAATGAAATACGAGTCCAGACTTCTAGATTGCTTGTAATCATGAGGATTTTTTTTAATGATGCCTATTTGTTTTCAACTAATTTCTCAGTTTTTATTTCACTTAAAACGATGCCTTCCCTATCACTTTTGAGAAACGCGCAAATTCCAAATAGGATATCATTTACACATGGCACAGTAGAGAGGGTATATGTGAATTCCGTCATGTTTTTTTTGCAAACGACAAAACAGGATTAAACAAAACTTTATTTTTCAACAATTGCAACAAGAAATCTGATACAAGCAGCCTGAGAACAGTTTCCAGAAGCTGTCTTAAACCGCGACAAACCACATGATTTTGGATTACTTTGGGAACGATGACTATGAAAGTCAGACCAAACGTCTATCGCATTATCGTCACATTTCTCACCACAAGTCTCGAAAGAACTCTATGCGTCTCCAACCGCCCTCTTAGTGTTGTTGTTTGTTTTCAAAGTAGCTTCATTAAATTTATTCAACCTAAAACTAGAAAGCCAAATCAACACCACTGAATTCTGCTATTCAGTGTGCACGTACAAACGTGAAATTTCCCCGCGAATTGAAACACAAGCTACTACGCAGCTAGTCTAGCGCAGAGAAAAGTATATACGCTACCCTGGAGAGTGACATGCTCATTAAAGACAAAGAAACCTCCTTCTCCAAAAGAGCGTACTTACGGTGAAAACAGCGAACTCCAAAGATGGGTATCCCGATATATACAAAAAGACGCCATCATCAGACGCCACAATCACAATTCGCGAACCTTTTTAGAACCCCTAAACCACACTTCACGACGCTGGAGACGAAGGGAAGCCAAAGGTATTAATTTTAAAGATTTTAAGTCCTCGCTTGCGAGATTCGGACGGAGCACAGGGGCACAAAACCACTTTTGCAGGCTGCCCGGGTGGTCGAGCGATCGCTTCAACGACGATAGCAAGCGATCCTGTTTCAGCAGCTTTCAAGTTAATCCGGCATCATGGAGAACGACGTAGTCGACGAGCTGGACGCTGAGCCGCCATCCTCGAAAGCGAAGCTCCTCGTCGAAGGAACCATCACGGGCAAGCAGGGAGTCTTGGCCGGCGAGAAGCGGCGAGTCTTCCTGTTGCTCCAGCTTGCCTGGAGAACAATTTGCGGTTGCACGGACGTCCGAAACCGTGAGCATAAAGGCGCACATAAGCTAACTTATCTTTTTGAGACAATTCAGTATGCTCTAACGTCGGCTTCTTCGACCCCACAAGAGCTTCGAGGAAACGCAAATTGCAGAAAGGCAAGAGTGACCTTTCTGCAATCCATTGTGGTAGGGCGAACCTAGAGACACGAGGCGCCCTGCGGCAGAAAGGAGAGCGGGAGGCCACGAACTGCGATCGAAGGCAGCCTGAGCAGCACTCCCTGCCCACCCCCTTCCTTTCTCTCAATTCCTCTCTCTGCTTTTGCTTCCTCTTCGCTAGTTTCTTTTTTTTTTCTTTTTTTACGCCATTGACATTTTTCTTTCGCTTTCTTCGTGTGACAGTTTTCCAATTAGATACTTGAGTGAACGCTGAACCGAAAAAAATCATCGCATTTCCGGCTTAAGACCTTGACCAAAGTGGCGCGAGCATTTCTATCAAGGGCCGTTTCGAACACCCAAACCTAATTTCTGGGTAATATTTTTGAAAGAAGAAGCTGTGCGCTACGTTATGCGAAAGAATGTGCCACTTTCCTGAGGTTATGTTACCTTATGGCCGGTTGCTCCTCAATCAATCTCAAGTTGAAAAAAAAAGACCAGTTTCGTTGATCGGTTCAGCGTGTAAAGAAAGCCCGCTGTACTATAGATGACCACTCAAGGTCCGAGTTTCTCACAGACTGGCCAATCTTGGTTTTCACCAAAGTGTCGAACCGGAACCGAACCGAAACGAAAATCGGAACTGAACCGTTATTTATAGCCAAACCGGAACTGAACCGAACCGAAATCTTCGCCGCCATCTTAGAACTGAACCGGAATTGAACTGGAAAAAAATATAACGGTAACCGGTTCAAAACGGTTCATGGTATTTGTTTTTTACGAAATGAGTGTTCAAAAATTAAAAATCGGCAGCTGTATTTCTATGTAGTTATCCAATTGTAATATACTTAATTGCAATGAATGAAAAATCGTGGGTTTTTGAGGCGCTTTTATATTGGCCCTACGATTAATCATGTGTCACGTGGTCACGTGACGTCATGGTGTCAAGATATGCTGTCAAATAATGCCACGTTACGTGGCCTTGTGATGTAGTCGCGAGACGCACCGCGTCAAGTCGACTTAAATTGAGTACATCATTATAGTCTATTGCATGTCAAGAATTTAGGGCGAGGGAAAGGAAGACCTGGGAGGAGAAAGCAGGCGGAACGCTTAAGAGAGGAGAAGGGTTTCCCCTCTCTTCTCCGGTGTTCTCTCTGCTCCTTCCTCCCCGGCCTTCCTTTCCCTCGCCCTACCTTCTTGGGTTGCAACGGACTAGAGAGGTATTAGCGTTTTTGACACCGTGACGACACATGCCATCCAGACTTCTCACCGCGAGTCGCGTGGCACCGTGACGTACTCAATTGTCAGTACGAGTGTTCACTCGTACTGACAATCGAGTGTTCGGGTTGTTCACAATCAGCATCACCAAACATTCTTGTTGGCACGTGTTCAATGAAAGATGAGAATAGCCGAACTCTAACACTGACGGTATATAATTAGCGTCAGATCACATCGCCGCTTGTTCTAATAGCAAGTTGAGGAGGGGAAAGCTATTTCTTTTGCTTAATTTTTTTGTGTCTGCCATTGAGCGGAGAGAAAACCTAATGTGTGTTTTTGCAAGCTATCAACGTCAGGGATTAGCTCTTAGTGGTATTTACTAAAAGTACAAAAATTGTTGCATGAACCATTTTACATGTACACATCATTGAAGCAAAGATTTTTTTCGTTTTTGCTCAACTGTCTCATGGAAGTTGTCCCCGAGAATAGAAGGATTGAAAGGACTAAATATGGCTTATTTTTCTCACGGTAAATAAAACTACAAGAGTGTACGGCAGGGATACCTGAAAAGAAAGATTCTAGTGGCCCTAGAGGCATCCACTCAAATTCTCGCAATTTTGTTTAAACGTCACAGGTTTTGGGTGAAAATAAAAAAAATGGAGGATTACTGTTAACAAAGGACACAAATATAATTTCCGAATCGGCATCCCCAAACGGAGAAGGGAGTCCCTCAGAATTAAAAAGTATTCTCTGGAGAAGCATCGTTAAATGAAAAGGTTACTCTGCTCCGGGGGGATCGGTGGCCGAGTGGTCTAGCGCACACCAGGTCGGAGCACGTGGAGCTAAAGCTCGCGCTGCAGAAGCCAGGATCCTGGATTCAATCCCAACCTCTGCCCGTCTCGATCTGGATGAGCATCGTAACGGCGTGCGGTCGTGTATCACTACTGCGTGATGCACGTTAAAGACCCCAGGCTAGCGGTTGTACTGCACCGGTTAACTTTCTCATATACAGCTGGGAGAGTCGTCGCCCATTGAGGCAGACCAAGGCCATATAAACATACACACAACACAATTTTTTTTTCTCTATTGATTTGTTATCTACGGCCGAGATACCCGACGCCGATTGGGGCTGCCTAAGTTTCGGAAGTGAAAACAAACACGCATAACAATTAGTTTACACCAATAAACCGAATTATCTTTGTCACTACCTGTTCAGCTTATTAAAATACATCAATTTGCACCAGCCAAGTCAGGCACTGACTGTTGGTATGCATTGTCTTCCTAATTACCAAATATTTTAATTTCAACGTACATGCTGCGTTATTTCAAGCCTCGCTCAATGAACTAATATATAAATAAAATAAACACGCTAAATCCACCGAAATGGTTTGGAGATGCAAACACCCAAGAAATTCTAGAATTAATATTTTTGGCGACTGCAAGAAAACCCTGGTTAAAGGGAAAACTGGAGAGTAATTGGGGCAGGGCTGAGCTATGACTACAGGTAACTGCGTCTCTCTTTGCAACTCCATCCCGTCGCTGGCGCTCTTGGGGACGAACGCAGAACGAGATGTGCAGGGATGGTTGCGGAGACGGTGGCAAGGACTGTCGGCCTTGATGCTGCTGTTACCGCACAGCACTTGTTGGCTTGTTTCTGCGACATGCAGTTTAAAAAAAACGATCAGTGCGTTAAAATGAAAAGTGGTTTTGTTCCTCTCAGCGACTTTTAAAAATTAAGATCTTAAATTTATTAACAGAAGTCAACATCTGCGTCACCTCTGATATTATCCTGCCCTGACCACTTCGTATATGGAGACAAATAAATCAATTTTAGCGCACTGACCAGCGTCAGCGAGCGGGCGCGCGTGAAATACTGAACAATCTATTTCCGTCCCTTCCGCCATCAATAGGTCGTAGGAGTTGCGAATATTTGGCGCCCCTCTGTGGGAGTACATCATGGAGCTGCGCAGTCAGTCAACGAGAGTTAAGCGTCCCCTTGTTCGTTTCGGCTCTCCTTTTGCCGTTTGCTCATCTGAAAAAAAAAAAAAAAAAAAAATATCGGATCCTCTCGGGTTTTTGCTCGGTTCCCGGGAAGTTTAGACCAAAATGCTCTTATGATTTTGTGCTCCGTGAAGGTAATTTTGTGTTTCGACAAATATTTGCGAAATTCGACCGTTATTCTACTGTGCAACAGCTACCAGAGCCTTTGACAGGAGTCCCCGTACATAACTTTCAGTCAACGGAAATGGAAATATATACTGTTTCAATTATTTGAAAACGCGCCTAATATCGAATTTCAATACACTTTATTGATTGGACAACGTATTTTGTTTTCTTTTCTTAAAAAATAGGGAAGGAAGACGATTCATATAAAATAAACGGCGTAATATCTAAGAATCTCCGTTAAGACAAAACTAATGAGGCGTAGACAAAAAAGGGACTATACAACCCCGTCATAAATTATAAAGGAAATGCAGGACCTAAAGAACAAGTAAGATATAAAGGTAAAAAGTGGCCCGAATCGAGGGCATTCGTTGGGTCGGCCTCATATGGGTTTCCATTATGTGAAGAGGGCATACCTCATCATAACTGATATCATTGATCATGGCATTCACAATTAGATTCTCCCCAGCTCGCTTGTATGCTTCTGGTTTTTTTTTTTTAATTTGTTTATTACTTGCCAACATATTTAGTTGGAATGCGGCACGCCCTTTGTTATCAATTTCTTAACTTTCCCTTTTGGGCGTAAGGCTTTGTTGGCATGTCTCTGTGCGGTTCGCTTTCCATTCATCGCCCACCAAGAAGGAGAAAATATTCTGCTAAGAAAAAAACTTACCCAAAAAAGAAGAGAAGTCGTAACTAAACACAACGCACGAAAGAAAGGTTTTAGTTGAAGTACGTTCGATAATGTCTTAATTGTTATCCCATTAGAGGCAACGAATGTGATAGAGTTCAAGCATAGAAGCGCTATGTATTCTTCTGCGGGTGTTTCCCATGAGACAAGATTTCTTATCGATCCCATGAGAGCAAAGAGGACCTGCTTAACAAGGCCTAAATAAAAAATTGTGAGGCTACAAGGTGGCACTTTCTTACCAAGTGGTAGCCTCCGCAATACCTGCTTGGCGTAAGGTCGTATCCTCAAAGTCGTATCCTCAAGTTCGTGTCCTCACGGTCACGTAATACCCGTGGCTGAGGCTCAAGGAAGCGTTATGAAGGCCACTTAATGCTTGTGGCTGAAGCGTAAAGGGCTGTTTATACTCCAACGTCGACAAACGCAACGCGCGCCGGCGCAGACCGACGTACGTCGGCCACTACACCGCGCCGAGAGGCGCCCAAACGATGGTGTGTACAGTCCAGCGCTGACCAACGCTGGTCCAGCGCGCCCCGACGATCTGCCATACTTTACGCATGCGCGTCTCTGTGGCAACGGCATTCTCTCTACTGGTTATCTATGGACGGTATCTTGCGCCACATAGCCCAGATGAAATCGGTCAATGTGGCTCGTCCTCGTGTTTTCATATCACGCTTCAGAACAGACATTCGGGGTAGCGGTTAGAAGTCCAAAAACAAGCAAATGGTGGTCATAACGAATGGAAACCAGCATTTATTTTCTCTTAAAGGTCACACAAACGTCAACAAGACAAATAGTGATATCGCGTCCGTCAAACCTAGCTGCTTCACAGGTTCGCCGAAATCGTGCAAGCGACTCCGGCGATTCCGCCGGAATTCTTCGATGAAATTGATGCACTAGATATTCCACAAAGGCCTCTTTCTGACAGATAGCCACTGTGTTATCATCATAGTAGACTTTCACGCTGATTTAAGAAATAGATGCCGAAGAGAGGGGACGGTACCTAAACAAGGTGTAAAGTTGGTTGATGGTCATATTAAATGGGTTAAAACAGCACAAAAAGACGAAGGACAAGTAAAAGGAAACAGCGCTGTTTCTGTGTGTTTTCTTTTACTCGTCCTTCGTCTTTTTGCGCTGTTTTAGCCCATTCAATATGACGATACCTAAACTACGTAATGTACGCGTTCAAAATTCTAACGCATTTTACAAAGCGTAAACAAACAATACAGGATTCAATCCGATTGTCATCGCGTACCGCTACTATCGTTTACAAGCTGCGACCGTTTACAAGCTATATAAGACAGCCCAGCTGAAAATTTCTGGCCGGCTAAATACCGGGTGTCCCAAATAGCGGCAAGGTTATCTAAATCCACCGCACAATTCGGTTCCTTGACCTATCGAGCTACGATTTTGTGCAGCGTTGCCCACAAATGGTGCATTCATTTTTTGTAACATTTGAAAGAGCGAACTTATCTGAGAAGAAATTAAAGAAAGAAATAGGATTAACTCCCATACAAGCGCAGCGAGGCCCCCTGTTTTCAATCAATAGGTCGCCCTATTGTTTGAAGACAGGTGGCTTCGCTGCGTTTTTATGGGAGTTAATCCTATTTCTTTCTTTACTTTTTCTTCAGGTAAATTCGCTCTTAGGAAATTTTACAAAAAAAAAAGCACCATCTGTGGGCAACATTCCCCAATATCGTAGCGCGACAGGTTAAGAAACCAAATTCTACGGTCGATTTAAAGAGCCTGGCCTCTATTTCGGACACCCAGTAGTTCATTGTTTTCACTGTTCCCACCTTTTTCGTACATTTGACGACGCTTTTTCGATCGGGAACGACTGCCGGTGAGTGCGACTCGCACGGGATTATAAATAGGACACAGATTAGGTCATCCCTAATTCTAATTAACCCTCCCTTTGGCGCATCATCGAGCTTCCATCTTTTGCCGGTATCCCAACACTTCGGCCCACCACCACCGGCTCGTTAGGTCGGTAGGCCTATCGAGAATCAAGGGTAGCGCATCCTCGGAGGGGTCCACGTAAACGCACACACTTGACCAGTCAAGTGCACGAAAGTTAAATACGCACACCAACACGGGAACACGATAAAAGCACACGACCCACGGCAAGAACGACAGGTGCAGGTCCCAGAAACAAGCATCTGGCACACTCGGACTGGCCCGGACGACCCCGACGCCCCGACAACTGGATTCCCGAATCAGGCTCTCGCGCGAGGGCTTCTGGGATAGCCTCCGTCGTCGCCGTCTTCGTCCAACGTTGAACGTAGAGAATGTAAATGTCCGTCGCAAGCTACGCCCTCACACGTTGAGCTGGTCTGCGCTGCGCCGCGTTACACTTGACGTTGCAGTATAGACACGCCGTTCGCAGACAACGTCAGCGAGCGTGAACGAGCGCGTGCTCTCGTTGACGCTACAACGGAGTATAAACAGCCCTTAAACGGCCGGTAGCGCCAGCTCCGCTCCCGCTCGAGGGAAAGAGAAAGAGGCAGAAAGAGGGGGGAGCAAGGGAGGGAATGAGGAAGAAAGGGGGAGGTATGAATAGAGGACAAGAGAAAGGAAGAGAGAGAGAGATGAATAGAAATGGGGGTGGAAGGGAGGGAGTGAGGGAGAGGCAATTGCGCAAGATCTTTTCGCTCGCTCATGTGCGCGAGAGAGAGTGAGAGGTAGAGAGGGAGGGATTGAGGGAGACAGATAGGTGGAAATGGGGAAAGGGAGAGAGCTGGAGAAAGGAAAGAAGAGAGAATGATGGAGGGAGGGAGGGAGGAAGGGAGAGAAAGAGAGATCCACAATGCTCAAGATCGCGTAAAGGGGTGTCCAAACAGGACACTACAAAACGCACGACTCCGATAAATCGTGAAAATTAAAGCGGACGCCTCACGCTTCAATTTTCACGATTTGTCGGAGTCGTGCGTTTTGTAGTGTCCTGTTTGGACAACCCTTAAAGCGCCATCCAAACCAACAGCGTTTTTGTGCGCCCGTAGGTCGTGCGCTTCCCAGAAATTGCGTATTTCGTGACGTCGCGCTGATTCCTTGCGCCTTCCGGGTGCGCATAAGAAAGTTGGATGATTTTGAGTTTTTTTGAACACGCACAAAAACGCGCTGTGACCTAGTAGGGCGCTCCTCTGCGATATCCTCTCCCGGCCAATCGGGTGAGGGCACCAGTTCCGGCTCCGCGTTCCTTCGCCGTCGGGCGTATATGCTCTCCGCTGGCCCGAAAGCGCACCGTCCTAACCAACGCGCACGCTTGTGACTCAGAAGACGCACCGGAAACAGCATAACATCACGAAATACGCAATTTCGGAAAGAGCACGACTTTCGTGCGCACAAAGACGCGTTGGTTTGGATCGCGCTTTAAACGTACAGTATCGCATTTTCTTAATTGAAATTTGCCGCAAGTGATTGCGAGTAACTTTGGCATTTTTATTTTGGTCAGCATTACGTGGTAAATAAATAAAATAAAGACAACACAAATATTTCGCTTCTTGAAGTGTGTTGAAAGAGTGCAGGAATAATTTATTTGGACATTGTGGAAGGCTCGCCAACGTCGGTTGCTAGAATGTCTGTGTTTGACACAATTATATAAACTAATAATTTGTACCAATATGTCCTTCATGTTTCCACACAGAATATGGTCGGTTCTGTTGGAAAAGTTAGCTGGGTTGAAACTGTGCTTTGTGCAATTGTTAGTCAAATTTTTGCCCAATGTTGTGTGTAGGGGCGTTTCTCGTCGCACTGGTTCGCAATTGCACCCACTGTGCACTGCAAGTGGTAAAATAGAACATTTAAAATTGTTTGTCTGATCAATAAATACGTTCTTTTCGCTACCGTTCTTTAATTACTGAACATTCATGTAGTTGGGTGTATCCACCT
The DNA here is from genome assembly GCA_013358835.2 of Ixodes persulcatus. Lineage (NCBI taxonomy): Eukaryota > Metazoa > Arthropoda > Arachnida > Ixodida > Ixodidae > Ixodes > Ixodes persulcatus. The sequence continues at coordinate 483 of JABSTQ010001321.1, read as the reverse complement.
GCATTTATTGATCGAACATTATATCAGTGATTGTATTAATTTTTAAAATCACCATTCATTATAAGTGCCATTTTGAAACTAGAAATGAGTTACGAAATCTGTGTTATGGTGTTTCAAATTATAATTATCTTTGTGCGGCGCAGAGTTTTGCGTCATAATTTCCTGGGAAAATAACTCTCTGATGACTGTGGCAAAGACCAACACGTTTTGTATACTCTGTAAGAATATGTGAGCACAGGGTTCAAAAACTCGATCTTATTGATATCTTCCTGGTTTCCAGTGCTTCGTCTTTCTCTAGAGTTTGAATTCAAAATCGAGAATGCAGTCGTACTTGACGCCATGACAGCCGTGATCCGCAGAAAAAAAGATATGAACGTGAAAGAAAAAAGATACAAGGGTTGGTTGATTGGTTGAATTGGGGGTTTATGGCACATCAGCATCTACGGCCTATAATGCGCCAAGAGTCTGAACTATGGCAGTAGT